>APFE030130746.1:4784-85594 GCA_000404065.3 Pinus taeda
GGAAAAGAAATGGAAATTCAAGCCAGCACTAGTACCTCAAACTGTCATGTACAAGCTCCTAATGAGGAAGAAAGAATTGAACTGTTTCATGTGAGGGTGATTTCAAAACATACTAAGATTGACACACTTTTTGATAGTGGGTCGCAAGCAAACCTCATATCAAAAGACTTGGTCAAGCAGCTTAAACTTGATACTGTTCCACATCCGAAGCCATATCCACTTGGATGGATTTGCAAGGATGCACATTTACAAGTTACAAGAAAGTGCACATTGCGCTTTGCAATTACTGCACATTTTATTGATACAATTGAACTTGATTTGGTACCTTTTGATATAGCAGGAATTGTTTTGGGAAGTCCATACTTGTTTGACAAGAAAGCTATCTTCCATCGCCATGAAAACAAATATCATCTTTTCAAAGATGGCAAGGAGTTCATTGTTAGATCTCATCGCAAGAAGACAACTATAGTGATGGTGAATGCAGGACAGGTAAAAAGGCTAGTCAATTCAAGTAAGAATTTTGTTCTTCTAATGATTAAGCCCAAGGTTGATGTGAATCATGAGTCATTTGACAATTGTGATCCAAAACTTAGATCAGATCTATATGATGTAGTTGATGTATATCATGAGATGTTTCAGGAGCCAACAGGTTTGCCACCTAAGAGGGAGATTCAGCATGAAATCCATTTGCATCCAGATTGTCCTCTTCCAAACATAGGCATGTACCGCATGTCTATTATGGAGAATGTTGAGATAAAGAAGCAAATCAAGGACTTGTTGGACAAGGGTTTTATAAGGCCAAGTACTTCGCCATGTGGGTCACCGATTGTACTGATTCCAAAGAAAGATGGCACTTGGCGTATGTGTGTTGATTTCAGGGCCTTGAACAAGATAATGGTAAAGAATCGTTACCCACTCCCAAGGATAGATGATTTGCTAGACTAGCTGAAAGATGCTCGATATTTCACTAAGTTAGACTTGCGCAGTGGATATCATCAAGTAAGAATTGAAGAAAGTGACATTTGGAAGATAGCGTTTAAAACCAAACAAGGACTCTTTGAATGGCTTGTGATGCCGTTTGGTTTGTGCAATGCACCTGCAAATTTCATGCGAGTAATGGATGATGTCTTGTGTCCTTTTCTTGATGATTTCGTTATTGTCTACTTAGATGACATCTTAATCTTTAGCAAGTCTAGAGAAGATCATGTCATGCATATTAGGAAAGTACTTGATGTTTTGAAGAAGAATTAGTTATTTCTTAAAATGTCAAAGTGTGAATTTGGAAAGACTTCTTTGGTTTATTTGGGACACATAGTAGGAGGAGGCGCTTTGAGGATTGATCCTACTAAAATAGAGGCTATTGTGAATTGGCCTACTCCCAAATCCATAACGGAGGTAAGAAGTTTTTTGAGTGCAACTCAATATTGGAGGAAGTTCATCTCTAACTTCTCTTCTATAGCAGCTCCTATGCATGCAGTGACAAGTGTGAAGCATGATTTCCAATGGGGAGACAAGCAGCAAAAAGCTTTCGAATCTTTGAAAGAGAAGATTAGTTCAGCTCCGGTCCTTGCATTACTAGATTTGAGATAGCCATTTGAGATACAAACCGATGCTAGTGATTATGCCATGCGTGTAGTTCTTCTACATCATGGTAAGCCTATTTCTTTTCATTCTAAAACTTTTAATGGTGTTGTTGTAAATTATCCTACCTATGATAAGGAGTTGTATGCATTGGTACAAAGCGTCAAAAAATGGAAACACTATTTGATGGGTAAAGAAACTTTTATACATACCGACCATCATCCCTTACAGTACTTGCAATCAGAAAGCAAGTTACAATAGTCACAACACTTCAGATGGATGGGCTTCTTGCAACAGTTCCATTTGGTAATAAGGTACAAGAAAGGTACTATGAATAAAGTTGCTGATATGCTTTCAAGGCCTATTATTGGTGCTGTTACTTTAATTAAGAATAATTCCATTGTACATGAAAGTTACATAGAACAATATGCATCTGATGATGACTTTAAAGATGTGTATGCTAGCTTGAGTAAAGGAAAACATGTAGAGGAAAATGACTATCACATGATTTTGTGGGACATTTGCCAAAATCTAGAAAGCAGAGGATAATGTATAAGAGAAGCTCATCTTCACAAAATGTGGACACTTTGCTGTAAGAAAACAATAACTACAGAAGTATTGTTTCATCAAGCAAGAATTGAAGAAAGTAACATTTTCTAGACCAACTGAAAGATGCTAGAAATTTCACTAGTAGACTCCGTAGTGGATACCTTCAAGAAGAATTTTGTTCCTCTAATGATTAAGCCCAAGGTTGATGTGAATCATGAGTCATTTGACAATTGTGATCCAAAACTTAAATCAGATCTGTATGATGTAGTTGATGTATATCATGAGATGTTTCAGGAGCCAACAAGTTTGCCTCCTAAGAGGGAGATTCACCATGAAATCCATTTGCATCCAGATTGTCCTCTTCCAAATATAGGCATGTACCGCATGTCTATTATGGAGAATCTGAAATAAAGAAGCAAATCAAGGACTTGTTGGACAAGGGTTTCATAAGGCCAAGTACTTCGCCATGTGGGTCACCGATTGTACTGATTCCAAAGAAAGATGGCAACTGGCGTATGTGTGTTGATTTCAGGGCCTTGAACAAGATAACGGTAAGAATCGTTACCCACTCCCAAGGATAGATGATTTGCTAGACCAGCTGAAAGATGCTCGATATTTCACTAAGTTAGACTTGCGCAGTGGATATCATCAAGTAAGAATTGAAGAAAGTGACATTTGGAAGACATCGTTTAAAACCAAACAAGGACTCTTTGAATGGCTTGTGATGCCGTTTGGTTTGTGCAATGCACCTGCAACTTTCATGCGGGGTAATGGATGATGTCTTGCGCCCTTTTCTTGATGATTTCGTTATTGTCTACTTAGATGACATCTTAATCTTCAGCAAGTCTAGAGAAGATCATGTCATGCATGTTAGAAAAGTACTTGATGTTTTGAAGAAGAATCAGTTATTTCTTAAAATGTCAAAGTGTGAATTTGGAAAGACTTCTTTGGTTTATTTGAGACACATAGTAGGAGGAGGTGCTTTGAGGATTGATCCTGCTAAAATAGAGGCTATTGTGAATTGGCCTACTCCCAAATCCATAACAAAGGTAAGAAGTTTTTTGGGTGCAGCTCAATATTGGAGGAAGTTCATCTCTAACTTCTCTTCTATAGCAGCTCCTATGCATGCAGTGACAAGTGTGAAGCATGCTTTCCAATGGGGAGGCAAGCAGCAAAAAGCTTTCGAATCTTTGAAAGAGAATATTAGTTCAACTTCGGTCCTTGCATTACCAGATTTGAGATAGCCATTTGAGATACAAACTGATGCTAGTGATTATGCCATGGGTGCAGTTCTTCTACAACATGGTAAGCCTATTGCTTTTCATTCTGAAACTTTTAATGGTGCTGTTGTAATTTATCCTACCTATGATAGGAGTTGTATGCATTGGTACAAAGCGTCAAAAAGTGGAAACAATATTTGATGGGCAAAGAAACTGTTATACATACCGACCATCAGCCCTTACAGTACTTGCAATCACAAAGCAAGTTACAACAGTCACGACACCTCAGATGGATGGGCATCTTGCAACAGTTCCATTTGGTAATAAGGTACAAGAAAGGTACTCTAAATAAAGTTGCTGATATGCTTTCAAGGCCTATTATTGGTGCTGTTACTTTACTTAAGAATGATTCCATTGTACATGATAGTTACATAGAACAATATGCATCTGATGATGACTTTAAAGATGTGTATGCTAGCTTGAGTAAAGGGAATCATGTAGAGGAAAATGACTATCACATGCATAACAATTTGTTGTTTCATTTGGGAAAGTTGTGTATACCACAAGGGGAGAGAATAAATGTCATAAGAGAAGCTCATTCTTCTCTTATTGCTGGCCATTTTGGTGTAAGCAAAACAGTTGCACATCTACAGAGGTATTGCTATTGGCCTCGCATGGTAGATTCTGTTTCAAGGTTCATAAGAGGTTGTTCATTATGTGCTACCAGCAAGCCTAGTAATAGGAAACTTGGCTTGTATACTCCTTTGCCGGTACCTTCTAGACCATGGGAGAGCATCTCTATGGATTTTGTAGGAGGTTTGCCAAAATCTAGAAAAGAACATGATTATTTATATGTAGTAGTTGATCGTTTCAGCAAAATGTGTATACTTATGCCTTGTAAGAAAACTATAACTGCTGAACAAACTGCTGAATTATTTTTTTATCATGTATGGATTCACTTTGGTTTGCCTACTTCCATTATTAGTGACAGGGATTCCAGATTTGTGGGGAATTTTTGGTCCAACCTATGGGAGATGATGGACACAAAGTTGAAGAAAAGTACTGCTTTCCATCCGCAAACAGATGGACAAACCGAAGTTGTGAACAGAACCATTGTGCACCTCTTGAGAGGATATTGCAGCAAGCATCCCAAGCTTTGGGATGAACATTTGGACTACATACAACATGCTTACAACCGTGCAAAGCACTCCTCCACAAACACCTCACCGTTTGAAGCTTGTTTTGGTTACTTGCCAAAATCGCCTCTTGATTTCATTATTGAGAAAGATGTCGCGATTGAAGGACATAGTGATGTTGACAAAGCTCGTTCATTCATTGAAAGAATTCAACAAATACATCAGCAAATTCAAGAACATCTTGAGAAAAGTCAAGGCAAGTACAAGGAAAGACACGACAAACATAGAGTCGATCACAAGTTTCAGGAAGGGGATGAGGTATGGCTGTACATCAGTAAGGAAAGGATGCAAGGAGAAGGTAAAAAGATGAAGCCTATTCGTTATGGTCCATTCAAAATCCTCAAGAAGGTTGGAAATAATGCTTTTAAATTAGATTTGCCTTCCTACATGCAAATGTATTCTGTTGTTAATGTGGAGAACTTACGTTTGTATGAACCTCCTTTGATTGCTAATCATGAAAGCGCTGTTCAGCTGCCATCTATAGAAGATTTCTCGCCAGAATATTTAGATGAGCTGAAAGAAGATACAATCCTTGACAGAAGGACATGCACTTCAAGGGGCAATGTAGATTATGTTCGGGTTGGTCTCAAAGGCAGCAAACCAAACAAGGCAAAGTGGATGGAGGTGGACAGAGTGAGGGCGTTGTACCCTCACCTCTTTAACAGGTAGTTGAAGGCTTTTTGGGTCCAAAAGCTGCCCAATGGGGAGGCGTGATCAGGGGCTCATGTCCCAAGTGTCGAAAAATGCTCAAAAATGAAGGTACTTAGGATTGGCTTGAACCTAAACGACAGGATAGAGCTCATCCTTCTGATTCCGGCGCCGCAAACGGTTCGAAAAACGGTTTCCGTATGTGAAAGTTATGGCAAAAACAAAATCGCCTAATGACCCTTAATTTTTGAATTTTCAAAAAAAAATTAAAAAAAGAATATTCCATTGGAAGAATATTCTATTGGGACAGACCAATCAGAATCTGCCACTTGGCAATCCCGGAGGCCGCCACGTGGCCCCAAGCTGACGTAAGCAAGGTGGGCGCGTATGTTAAATTTTTTTTTGGTGGGTGGTGGTTTGAACCCCCAACCTACCCACCACAACTCCAAAGTACTACCAATACACCACCACCTTGGGACTTGAAAGTAAATGGAAAAGGTTAATATTTAAGTTTTAAATTTGTGCACGGGCGGGAAAAGTTGGGGGGCCAGCCCTCCCACGCCATATGACCACGCCCCGAGAACCAAGGGCCAACTAACCACCGGGCACACAATCTGAGGAAAACCGCCAAGCCCTCCAACCGGTCACATGCGAAATTTTAGCCGGCGGTTAAGGCGAATTTGGCAGGATTTTTAGCAGTGGCGCCAAATTTGGCAGTCCCGCCATAATTGGCGGAGCTCCACTAAAGTTAGCTAGAGTTCTTTTAGGGGAAGCTGGCAGTTATCATTAAATGGCCATAACTTTGGCTAGGAAAGGCGGTGTTGGACAATTTTTTTTTTTGATTTTGGGTATTTTGGACATTCTAAAGCCATTGGCATAGGTATTTCAGCTATTAGAGGTCATTTGCATAGGTTTTGGAGCCGTGGAAGTTCTAGGAGCCACTAGGGCCCAATATTGTGAGAACTGTTTCAGGTTGCAGGTATCCATTGGAGGTGAACCAGCAGTCAATCCTAAAGGATTCATGTGTTCTGAATCCGATTTTATAGTCTATTTCACCTATAGAGACTTCTATTCAGCTGTAAATTCATTTTGAGCATTTAATTAAAACGAGGACTGACCCATTTGGGAGCCTTGGACCCAGCAGACGTAGCCCAGGAGGGGTGAACTGCTTCATCAACTTCTTTTGCATCTGTGGTTGATTTATTTTGTAGAATAAATTCATTTTAATGTGTTAAATAGTAAAAGGAAATATTTCTGCTATGCTTGAATGGATCATGAACAACTAAAAACTTCATTTATTTCTTTACTGCAAGACATGGGAATTTTTTAAACATGTTTACTACTGAATTGAATACCTTGCAAACCTTTTTCAAGTAGTTTCAAATTCAGATCATCAACATCCCATCTGATAGATCTTCTTGTTCTTGTTCAAATGAGCTATTACACTAAGGTGTTTCATCAAATATCTTCTCGAAAAGCTACTTTGAGTGTAACTAATTAAGTAAATGCCTAATAATAACCTAGTTTTGTGAAAATTGTAGGAATGCAACGAAACGAAATTCAAACTATGCGGATGATTGAATATGTTAAGTGAATGCCGTCGGATCCCATAAAAACTCCTCAAATCTCTCTTGGAACCCCTGATGGCATAAATATACTCCCATGACCTAACCATCATGTGCCCTAGAAATCCATCGTGGTTGTATTATAGAGGAAAATAAAAGTGTGGACATGAAAAATCCTCCGACCCCAATATTGCTTTCCCTCAAGCAATTCACGCCTATCCACTATAGTGGCATATGCAAACTGATACCAAGATCCCATATGAACCATTTCCGCACATCATGCCTCCAAGCAATCAAAACATTATTAGATCCCTCAATACTTAAATCCCATGCCGATTTTTGACTCAACCTACTACCAATAGATCCACGTGTCCTAATTCTACCATGGCCAATCATCACCCAATTCCCATGGCTTTGACTTTGCTCTGTCTATGACCATAGATGCTACTCCACCAGTAGAATACCAACTCATCACCTCCCTCTAGTTCATCCCTTGGCATAGACCGAGGTCAAACCCACTATGCTAATGCAATTATGAAATGTTAATGGACGATTATTCAATACCCTACTACCAATAGGGGCATGTAGTGTCACCTATATCTAAGGGCCCCTATTGTACTATGATCCTGACTAATAATGACACTTCATCAATAGTATACCAACTCACAATCTCCCACCAATCCATCCTATGGGAAGGATTAGATATGTAGGCACTTGTTTGTCGAATGGGTCCCCTATGTTGCACCATACCCAACTCACGTCCCTCTATCAACAAGATTTATATAAAGGGAAAAGGTGGAGAGGTTGTGCTACAAGCCCTATCTATGTAATCCTAGAGAGGATTTCTCCATGAAAACACTGCAACGCTGTTAGATGGTTGTGCATCTACCTGCACCTCATGACTAGGTGGGCCCAAAAATGGATGCACCACCATCTCAAAAATATCCTCCCTCATATAACTAGAAACACCATGCTCCTTTGGTCGACCAACCTGCTACAAATCTATCATGTGAAGCTCTAACACATCCTAATGACAACTTCCTACAAATACTACCACCCTACTAGTTGTTTGTACATTTGTCTACTCCTCACCAATGGCTGGCCCCAAGGATGGTTGTTCACCCTCCTCCATCATGGGCTCAGCACGAACCTTCAAATGACTCCATAAAAGGCTCATCATGCATATTGTGCATATCATCCTTCTTAGCTGACTCATGCTCCACCGTATGCTACCCATGTTGAATTTTCATTGGTGACTCATCACCCTAAATGTCTCGCATATGGTCCACTAACTACTCACCATACACAATGGAATATAAACCTGACATGTTGTGAGAAAATCAATATGATTTCTCATGTTCCCAGAGGTATCCTTATAAAAACCCATGGACTCAACCATAGAAGAACAATTCTCATCCTGAAGGTCAGATGGAATATCTTTTTCATCTACCTCTGTCATCTCCTCGGTGTCACTCAAGCATGAGTGATTAGGTCCCTAAGCTTCCTTGAAAATGAATTAAAGACCATTCCTCCTTAGCTCATTATTGCTACATGGTTGATCACCACTCTTGGCTTGAGGGGCCCTGACCTAGGTTCAACATTAATTAGCCAAAAAAATCCCTACACTATTGGCCCTTTCGGCATCAGCCCGTGGAGAGCAGACTGAAGTCTCACTCAAAGCAGTATGGGGGGATGCTGGAACCAAGTTTCCACACCCTGAGATGGTTGTGATGTCATTTGATCTCTTCTATCCCTTCCTTCGTGCAGGTGATCTCGCTCTAGGGCTTGTAAGAAAACCCTTTATTTCGGCTTTCAATACCTTCGCAAAAGTATACGAGTGATTTTGGCACAACCTTAACCTAGGGCTCAGGTACTTTCGCACTGTTACAGAAGCACGTCGTGTAGATTCCTCAATTACTCTAAGTGATTTGCTTATTTAGCTGAATACTTAAAGTTATCACCACGTAATCAGATACTTGTAATTGTGTTTGATTATTCGATGTAACTGTATTCATTCGTGCATCATAGAAGCATAATAAAGGAAATTCATACACAAATTATCCAAACCCATCAACAAAACAAATACACAGAAATTGTAGAATAACTCTTTTTATTAATATCTCCCAAGTGTTACAAGCTTTGTTCACCCTGTACACACAACTACAGGGTCCGTGCACTCAACTGTGGACTTCTACCCTAGGCCACTGCGCACTGAGCTGCAGAGCCTCTACCTACGCTACAACCCCAAACTTAGACTTCTTTCTCTAAATGACTCTCTTTATTTTTCCATGCCCCTAACTACTTAGAGCTTAGCTCTTTTTATACAATCGCGTGGTCCACGGACCATGGGTAGATCTCTTATAGTCAACTTTACTTTACAAAACTAAGGTCAGACTACCCTCTATGACACATAACATCTTCACGCTTAGAAACCACAAAATGCAGAGTATTTACAATAATATTACAATTTTTTATATTAAACATGGGCTTTTAACCCAAAAACTGCCCTTGTGGGATCCTGCCCTCAACAGGTCCCCAACACAAACATCATGACTCACCCTTGAGTCACTGGGAAGGCTTGGAGATATTTGCGCTAAGCCCGTCCATCTTGACCCTAATGATTGCAACTTCGGATGTGCACTGAGCTGCTATCTGCTTCGCATCTTTGATTGTCTTCTCAGATACTACCCCTGCGCTGTTAGCCTGAAGTTGTTGTTGCATCGCTTGCAGAGTCGCAAGCTTACCTTCAATGTTTCTTGTGACTACATAAGCTTCCTCCAGCAAGGGCTTTAGTCATGCTTTCAACACTGCTTCCTTTTCTAGCGCTGCATCCACCTGTTCCTTCAGCTTCTTGGCTTCTTGTAGCTTGGTTAACCTCTATGTCAGCACGACGATTCACGTTGTGCCCTTAACTTTGTCATAGCATTGTTGGAGTTTGCACTTATGTCTCTAGCCTTTGGATGTTTGGGTCCTCTTGCAAGTCGGTCAGTACCTCAAATGATTGTTCAAACAACTGGGTGTAGTCTGCTACTGCACTCTCCATTGCCGCGACTACTTTTGTGACAGCGGCCACCTGCTATTCCTTTACCTCTGGCAGTGTTGAAGGCTGATTCCTCAACTAGAGCTCTGTAATATATAGGTTTAGCTCCAACTAAACCCTCACCATCTTCATCCAAATGTTGCGCACCACTGTGGCCAATTTACGGATGCAGGCCTCGATTGGCTCTTCCTTTGGAATGGCGAATTCTAGGACCATTCTGCAGGCCTCCTCCACGACCTGTATGATCTTCTTACTCTAGCTAGTCGCCTTAGCCTTGATGGTGATGCTAGCATCCCTATGTAAGGCCATCTACTCATTGTTGATTTTCTATTCATTGATCACTTAGAGGGCACGGTGCTCGTGGGCTCTCAACTCTACAATTACTCCATCGTGCAAGAGGTGGAGTGCTTCGCACAAGAGCACTGCCAAGTTCAATCCCACTCTCTTCAAGGTGTTGACAGTGGGCCTGTTAGCCTCACTTTTTGTTTTCAGTGCTCCATCCGGAAGCACTAGCACACTGGAAGCCTTTGTGCACAACATATCGACAGCCTCTGATGTGCCAATAGCCAAGCTGGTAGACACCGTACCAAATTGCGAGGCGCGGGTCTACAACTCTTGCAGTCCAGTCTGGATCGCCCCCAGGATGATATGTTGTTGTTTTTCAAATTGCTACAGGGCCTTCGTGGTGACTTCTCTGACTGTGTCAGTGATGTCATATAAATCTACCTCCATTAGTGTGATAGGGTCTAGCGAGGTCTTGGTCACCTTTAATTTCTTTATGAGCCCTCCCTTTTCCTGCTCTCTTGGGTGCTTAATGCGGCTGGACATCTTGTTGGCTTGAGGAGGCCTGACCTAGGTTCAACATTATTTAGCCAAATAAATCCCTACACTACTGGCCTTTTCGGCATCAACCCGTGGAGCGCAGACTGAAGTCTCACTCGAAGCAGTATGGGGGGATGATGGAACCAAGTTTCAACACCCTTGAGATGGTTGTGATGTCAGTTTATTCTGGCCACAACCAACTTCACATAGATTGCTTAGGCCTCTGTTCCAGCCTTCAGTACCTTCTCGAAAGGGTACAATTGGCTTTCGTGTGGCCCTAACCTGTGGCTTAGGGACTTTCAAGCTGCTAGGGCAGCAAACTGCGATATCTCCCAAACTAGGCTAAGTGTCTTACTTATCTTATTAACCGATCTTAGTTAGCTTTGTGTAAACATATGTTCTTACTTGTGTTCACTTAACCAACACATTTACATACATCCATGCATCATATAAGAATTATAAATGAAATTCGTACCCAACACAACAAGATGCATAAATAGGAAATAAAGACACAGAAATTGTAGAATACTTCTCTTTATTGATAATTCTGGATGATTACAGACTCGACCTGCCCTGCGCACTCAGCTGCAAGGGTCTGTGCACTCAACCGCAGACTTCTACCCTAGGTATCTATGCACTCAACTGCAGAGCCTCTACCTATGCTACGACCCAACACTTAGACTTCTACTTGAAAGCTATCTCTTTCTTACATGTTCGATGTCTCTTTCTACTTAGAGCTTAGCTCTTTTTATACAATCCCATGGTCCGTGGACCATGGGTAGATATTCTACAGCCGACATTACACTTCCAAAATAAGGGCGGACAACCCTATGATTCTATAACACCTACGTGCTTCGTGACCACAATATGTAGAGTCTCTACACTTGGATTACAAAATTTGAACAAAATATGGGCTTTTAGCCCCAAAACTACCCTTGGGGGATCCCGTGCCCAACACGTCTCTTGAGGGTCCTCACCGCACTGCTAGTGTCCCCTTCTTCAGTTTCAGGTTAAGGCAACCACGCGCCTTTGTCAAAGCCCCACTATGTACCACCTGTCTATTTTCATGCCTCCTTCCCTATTTGTTTTACCTTGGCCTTCTCAATGGCCTCCTTCTTCCTCTTTTCAACTAGCTATGCCATCTTCAGCTTGGCCTCTTCCTTCTTCTTTTTTGTAGCGGACTTACTTCCACCCACCACTCTGCTGGGCATTTATCCAACACCGCATCGATGGCATCATCTATGGCCAGGTACAACAAATCGTACCACTTCCGCTTAGTGTCCTTCTGTGCGGCACGATATGTGATAAGTGATCATGACGTGCAATCTCAACCGTCATATTATGAAAGAAATGGATGGCCAGGATTGAATCGGCGATCGATGATTGTCGGACCCAACGGATTTCGTAAGCACAATCTATAAAATTTGAAATCTGGAAATTCAGATTTTTTGTGTATTAATGTTTTTCGGTGAAAAACCCGAAAAACAAAGAAACAACACCCAAAGTGATAAAATGGACCCGAAGGGGAATTCTATGCCTGATTGCATTGAAATTGAGTTATGTAAAGGTGGATTTCTGGCGGGCCTCAAGCGATAAACGGTTTTGGGCTGGCTCTGCCCGATCCCACAGACTGATCGACACGTGGCTAGCGGAGGAAAGAGGAAAACCACCTTTTCAAGCGGGTAACCTCCATATTCCTAAGCTACTCGAAATTTCATGATGATCGTTGGATTGGAGATCACCTAGATCAATGATGGAGATCGTGACAATAGCCAAAGGTGGACCCGATACCTGTATAGGGTGGATGTAATAAGTTTTCAAGTTCGATTAAAGGATTTTTTCGGGTTTTTCAGTGTTTCCCGTGTATTTGGGATTTTGCCCAATACACTAATTTGATGCGATTTAACACTTAATGGTGGACCCGATAGGGATTTAGGGGTGATTGAAGGGATTTTCATGTCCAGGAAACACGCTTGATAGTGTATTTTGCCAAAAGTCTCTGTGTAATGGAATTTTCTCAGTTTTCAGATTTTCGCCTATGAAACGGCCTCGATTCCTTCTCTAACAACTCCTGACCATCATGCCACGTTGCAGTTGGCATTTCTATAGGAAATGATGCATTTTGATGTGACAGAGCCACATAGGGACAATGAATCACAAAGAAATGGCTAGGGAAGCCAAAAATCCGGCAAGATGCCTCAAAAGAGCTAGAGAGCATGATTGAGAGTAGGGATAAGAAGAAGTCAAAAAGCAGAGCAGAAGGCAGAAGTAGGAGTCGAAAAACTACTATGCAGAGCAACTGAGGGAGCCTTTTGGGTCACTTGAAGTTTAAGTGAAAAGCTAGAGAGATGAAGGTTACAGAAAGCCAAAGAAGCTAGAGCTAAAGAGCCAGAGCCAAGAGCTAGAGCCAGAGCCAGAGCCGAGAGCTAGCAGCTGAGAGCTTCAAGAGCCAGGGATAAAATGGTGTCTAAATAGATTTTTTCTATGTAAAACAGTGGAGTTTAGCCAAGAGCTTGTAAAAGGACTTTTCCATAATCCCAAAGAGCCTAGTTGAGTTTATTGGAGCTCAAGGAGATGTAGCCCAAGAGTTTTGGGTGAACTCTATATTAAATTGTTGTCTTATGTGTTTGTTGTTGGCTGCATTGTTTCACTGTTATATGTCTTATGTCAGTTTAAGCAAATCAATTCAAACCACATAAACAGTTAAAATAACCATAAGCATACACCTTATTTTCAAGCATATATCTAATTTTGCATTGGTTGATCATAAAGACTTGGGAATAAATAAGCTTTGGAAGTGGGAGAGGTTCTTGTAAGTTAGACAATAGGCCTAAGTGCCCCATTTTCAGATCAGGTGGTATCAGAGCTTGAGATTGGTTAACCCCACCTTCAAAGAAGGTTATATCAGAATTCTTGATTGACAAAGCAAAGACTACTTGTCTGATAGGTGTTTGAACATCAAGAGGCTGATTGTATGCTTGTTTTGCAGACTGACTATTGTTTGAGTTTGCATACGTAAAAGGAAAGCTATTGATAGCTCAGTCCAACAAGGAAAAATAGGAAGAAGGGCTGAAGGCATTCTTCTATCCCAAAGGACCTCAAGGCAATCCTTGGAGCACAAGAGGTTTGTTGCAAAAGGTTGCTTGAATAAGCTCTTCACTAATCTTGTTTGAATTTTTTTTTTTCATTGGTATAATGACTACTTCTACAAGTGAGTCCTCAAATTCTTCTTTCTTCATCACAAGACTCTTTGATGAAGACATGAAACAATACATGTCCACCATGATGGATATGGTGAGAGAAATGTATGAGGATGGAAGAGACTGCTTGACTGCTAGTTCAAAGTGTGCATTATTGACTGTAAGTTGGGCTCACTGCCCAAAGGGTATTATGCAAATTCTAGGCCTATTAGCTGACTATTGGCCAAATTTTCACAAATCCTGGGCTGAACTATTTGTTGATAGGAAAAATTGTGCAATGCCTGCTAGGAGGGCAGGCACAATTGTGCAATCTTGGAGCCCAGCACTAGATTATCAGAAGGAATTGCACAATTCCTAGAGGGAAGGACTATTTTCCCTCTAGGAATGCACAAATTTTATTGGGAAGTTTCTCAGCCTATAGCTGGACTAAATTCGGTTGAGCAGCCTATGAAGGAAATGGATCACTTGTGTTTGACAGGCTGCCTTTGTGCACGGAAAATACTGAAGATTGAGTACTTGACGGAGCAAGACAAAGTGTTGTGTAAGGTTGGTAGGGAGGCTCCAAACTAGGCTCAGGAAAAAATTTGGAGGGTGGTTGTAGCCGCTACAACACTTGGCGACACACTAGTAGAACTCTAGCTCTCTGCATAGACCTTGTTCTTGAAGAGCAAGTCCAACACCTCCGAAATTATTGTTTAGTTCTTAGCTCATATTGGTTTCACACTAACTTGATTGTAATATGTAGTATCTACCAGAATCTTGGTTGATTGACACACATTCCAAGCCAAGGCAACATAGTTGTGTCGATTGGGGTTGAGGGGTATATAGGTACACAGTAGTATAGTTGTCAGAGTCTATGTTTCATCTCTGTTGTTGCTCCACTGCCAATAGGCCCAGACAATACCTCGGTGGAGTAACATAGGAACACAAGCATGGATCTGCTGCCAATGAGCCTAGTTAGTACCCCAATGGAGTTACTTGCATCACCTCCATGTGCAGGAAGCATTTCTCTTCTTTCTCCTTTTTCATTTTTTTCATTTTTTCAGTTTTTTGACTTTTCATTTTTTTTTAATTTCTCATTGTGCATAGCACTTATTCATTTCAGAGGCGGAAGAGGGGTCTCGAATTATTGAGAGCAGAAGAGGTTGTTCCAGCAGAGAAGTAGTTTATGGTATCTTTGACATTCCTATTAAGGTTTCCCCCTTCACCTTACTCTACTTTACTTAGCTGACAAGGGTTAACCCAAAAACAATCGACTAGAGCAGGTGACACTAGTTAGCACGCAAGCGTTGTGTTTTCAACAAGGTTCACTTCAAACAATATGTATTTTCCTTTAATGTATCATGGACTAAGAGTAAAAAGTTTATCACACAGAGGAAATATGATAGATAACCAAGAACTGATAGCTGTACAAACCCTCTTATACGTTACCCATCTTGTTTCATGAGTCACACATGGTTTCATGCGAACTAACCTATGAACGAAATAAAAAAATGAACTAACAATATACAAAGAAAAGCAAGAGCGGAAGCCAAAGTGAAAGCCAAGCAAGCAAGCAAACAAGAAAGACAAGCATGCAATAAAACAACAAAAAGTAAAAGCTACTCCTACTCCTACACTAATGGTGCATAGGCCTAATCACGTGAAGTGATACTTTCGATGCAGCCACTAGCGCATTGGTTGACCCATGTGAGTGAAGGCTTGGTCTGTGAGTGACCCAGCCGTGTGGACCAGCGTACAAGAAAGATGTGATAGTGAAGGCAACCACACTCCATGTTTCAAATTTCCCATGGGACATAAGCAAGTGCATGTGCATGATGGACAGTCTGTGGACTTATCATGGTGCTCTATGACACTACGTGCAACTTTGAAACATAAGCACACTCTTGACTAATAGATAAAAGCAAATGAGAGAAACAGAGATAACTTGCGTCGTGCATGAGTGCTTGCAATATAAGACTTCTCCAATGCATGAGCAATGGGATTATGTAGTTTGAGTGGAGGAAGCGTCATCTAAGTGTTAGATTGATCTTGAGTGCATATAGATGAGTGATGAGGATCCTTGAGTGTTTGAACAATTTCCTAATCAGAATCAAAACCAACCTCAAGATGATGAGGCCCTGACATAACCATCAGCTTGGATTCAAGTGCCTTGATGGTTTGTGGGGTGTTGACTTCGTTAACAGATGGATATTTGTAGATGAGTGGCTTAGACAGATTAACAATGATTGAATCAACATCGTGATCAGATGATGAGGTTAAGGGATCATGACAACCAAGATTAGAAAATTCAGGATGTTGGTCGACATCCTCATGATTTGATGAATCACACAGAGGGGTAGATGATAAGGAATGATGTTCATGCTCTGCGTTTCTAGAAAGAGCAGATGAGAGATCAAGTGAATTTTCAATGAATGATTGATCCTCTCCATTGTTGGATGATGGGCTAATATATGGCGTGTCCTACGAAATATCAACAATGGGTGCATCCATGGTTGAAGACGCACATGCAAAATCATGGATGGCACCAACGATGTCAGGAAAGAAGGGAAGGGGCTAAGATGGAAGGGATTCATCCTTTGTCAAGTGTTCATGTTCAAGCTCCCACTCATACTCTTCATGAATGATAGCGCATGTTGGTTTTTCAACACCAACTTCGCCAATGGGTTGTTCCTCATCCACAACAAGTGAAGAGTCTGGAATTGGCAAACGTAAGACAACATCATCTTGAGGAATACCTAGGCACGAAGATGGAGGTCGAAAAAAACAAAACGCATGTGAGAACTCGAAGGACTCACAACCAACGCTGCACAAAAATTGAGTGGAGTGATGTTGGGAGGGTGTGAAGGTTGAATAGGTGTACACACATGATCCTTAGCATCACTGGGTGATGGTGGAACTATTGAACAAGAGGAAGGCAGACAGTGCATTGGGATAGTGAGTGCTCCCATGTGGGATTATGTAGTTCCATCAATGAAGAAGGTCGAGCGAGGCTTGACATCAATCTTCCTCTTGGGACGGGCAGATTTCTTAAGAAAATACTTGAACCGGTCCCAGAGCTAAGAAAACTTCATCTAGATCTTCAAAGCTTGAAACTCTAAGTAACAGAAGTGCTACCAAAATTAAATAATGGATTCATGTAGAGCCCTCTGTTGTTGTAATAGTTTCTGGTCAAGATGTTCTAGATCAAAATGATAGAAGGTGTCTTCAATAAGATCACAAAAGTGCTCAAATGAGTGCACGGTGTTAGCTAGCAGGCTGAGCACCCAACAAAATGGAGCTTCATAAAGTGTGAATGTAAGTAGAAAACTATCTTGTTCGTTAGTAAACTCATCTGCCTCATGAATCATGGAAAGAAAGTTTTGTAAATACTTAGGCCAAGCCACTTCACCTTCACCATTGTTCGTGTGAGTAGATAAGAGATCAAAAAGATTTCCCAAGATGGATACATCTTCACAATTCGAAAATCACGTTGGTGGAAGAAGAATGAAAGACTCCATTGAAAGATATGCAAAGGTTCAAAACTGGAGGAGAGAGCACTGATTGTCATCAGGCCCTCCTTCTAGCGCCAGAAATTTTGATGATGTTAGACCCATCAACATGTCAATGGGATCTCCACAATAAGAAGTCCCAATTAGACCTTAGACCATTTGGTGTATGAGTCCCAATAGTGGGTCGTAAGCTAATTCCTTGACCGTGATGTCACATAGAGGTAAGTAAGATAACTCTGTCATTAGCAAGGGTCTGACTCATGGAGTGAGTCAAGGAATGAGTATGAGAGGTTCCAACACTTCAAAAGGAGAGGATGGTGAAGGTGAGTTACAGGTTGAAAGGGATCATTCCCAACTCGACTAGGAACATGCAACACAAAGGCCATGCACAACTTTTGGCAGAGCAGTCGACATGGATGTGGCAGTCCGACATACAAGGTAAGATAACTTGAACAACACTCACGGATCAATCCGATACGAGTGTGATGGTTGATATAATAAGGTTGAGAGAAAGTTTTGTCTGGAGTCTAGTAGTGCATTCTACATGGACAGTGATAGCATTAATAACACATGCAACACATTAAAAACAAGATTCATATAATTTCATGTGAATCAGTTCATGCACAAGTATGTAAGTTAAGCAACATATATCGTTAAAGCAATTGGAGCAGTCCAACTACAAAACACAACATATGCATTAAAATGTGTTGGCTTTATTATATAAATAAGTGTAAGTCGAAATCATGCAATACACCATGTAAACCTACTAGCCCAATCAATGGAACATTACAGCTACATCTGCATGCTCCTCCAAAGAGATGTACTAGCTCTGTGCAGTGGAGAAGCCAAGGCGTGTTACTATACTATCCAAGTCTTCTTCAAGATAGTCTTAGCAGAAGATTGGCTGACCAAAAGCCCTTACAATGAGTTATGAGGGACTATTGAAAGAAAAGGGTGGGGTAACCCTTGACATTCCCCTTTGTGACAGTTCAACTACCCTCATGACTCTTCACCTACTCTATGACTATTACATCCATCTGTTGACACTCAAATTACACTTGACATGACTCAACATTAAAATGCACATGTACTCATGTGAGACATCATGGCTTGAGCAAGCCTTGCAATACATCACTGACACTCGGTCCGCTATGGTGAGACCAACTCTTTGACATGCTTGTGATGGTGAATCTGGTGAGTTGATGCTAAGATTGTTCATCCATGCTGGTGTGCATGCACCTCATGGTAACATCTTGCTGAAGCGAAGTCTTGCCTCCGTTGCAACCGGTGCATTGGTTTAGTCCCTTCATCCAACTCGTCTGCTAACATGCACATGGTCTTCTTGGGTACAGTTGAACTAGAAACACACTGATGCATGGTTTCCATGTTGATCATAAAGCATGTGCTGGTGGTCATACACATCAACTAGCCGAAGTACATGTTCAGCCCAAGTTGGACTTGCTTTTTGTCTTTTCCTTGGTGAGTGTGTTGAATGAGTTGGATTGCATGTGTGCGCTCAATGACATGCATGTTGTTGAATCCTTTGCATGTGATCAACAACATTTTTCACCATTTTTTCTCTATGTCTGCTGCTGGAATAGATCCTTAACTTGTACTGGCATAGTTTCATCCATGAGTGCATGTTGCGCCCACTGCTATTCATGTTCCTGCTGCAACTCATTGGTTTGTCTGTGTAGCTTCATGTTCTTCCTGAGTTTCTACTACAACACATGCAACTCCTTCTTTGTTGCATCTTCTACCTTTGGGCGATCTTCATGTTGCATTTGTTACTTCATAAGCTGAGCCTCCAAAGTTTCTTCAATTATCAGTGGATCTACTTGATCTTGCAACTTTTCTCTGCCTCTATGTAACCTTCCTCTTGCATTCGCTACGTGTTAGCTTGATGGGGCCTGACCCAGGTTCGGAGTTAATTATCCAAACAAATCCCTATACTACTGGCCCTTTCGGCAATAGTCTACGGAGCATTGACTAAGGTCTCACCCGAAGCAGTATGGGGGGATGTTGGAACCAGGTTTCCGCACCCTTGAGATGTCTGAGGGGTTTATTTAATCCAACTGTGAATACCTTCGCACAGGTTACTTCGCACACTTTCCTGACTTGCGAGGCCTTTGCGCCCTTGTTATATTTGCCTTCACGCATCCCTAACTAGGGGCTGTGGGGCTTTCACACTGCTAGAGCAGTAATATGCATTATTTCCCCAAGTCACACCACGTATCTTACTTATCTTCTTATAATAGTTAGTTATATTCACATAAATAGATACCTTATATTATATTCACTTATTCAACACATTCATATAAGTTCACGTAGCAAATAAACAGTAAACTTGCAATTCATACCCAATATACTTGAATGTATAAAACAGGAAAAGATACACAGAATATTGTAAAACTTCTCTTTATTAATGCTTCAATTGGTTATAGACTCAACCTGCCTTGCACACTCATCTGCGGGGGTTTGCATACTTAGCTGTGGACTACTAGGCCTTTGTGCACTCAGTTGCAGAGCCTTCTCCTACTCTACGACCCAAAGACATGACTCTACACTTCGACTCAATGCTTCCTTATTAGATCTTTCATGGATTTCTTTCTTCTTACACTTAGAGCCTCGCTCTATTTATACAATCCCCTCTCTCAAACTGACATTACATTACAAAAATGAGGGCAGAAAACCCTCTGATTTACCATCTTCGTGCTCCGTGCCCACAAATCACGAAGTCTTTACATCGAACTTAGTCAAAACTTGGGCTTTAAGCCCCAAAAATTATCTTGGGGGGGATCCCACACCCAACAGGCCCCCAACACAAATATTGTGACTCGCCCTCGAGTCACTCTGTCGATGCGAAGATCTTCACGTGGAGACCTCCCAACTTTGCTCAGATGGTTGCAAGGTCAGTAGTGCATTGAATGGATGCCTGCTATATCTCCTGTATGCATTATTCTGAGACCGTGGTGTCGGAACTTCTCCCCTGTATCTATTCCTGCATCCCCTGCATCTGTGCAAGCTTGCCTTCAATTGTTGCGGTGATTACAAAGGCCTCGTTGATCCAAGGCTGAACACACGCCTTCAAAACCGCTTCTTTGTGTCACGTTGTGTCTACTTGCTCCTTAAGCGCTTTGGCCTATTGCATTCGTGTGAGCCTCTATGTGAGGGTCAGCATCTGTGTGGCCCCTTTGACATTGTCATACTTATATTGTAGCTCATGCACCTCTATTTCTAAGCATTGTATGTTCATGTCCTCCTGTAGATTGGTGAGGACCTCGAATGATTCTTCCAACATTTTGGTGTAGTCCTTCACTGCACTCCTAATCTCCTCCATACTTTATGTAATGGCGTTGGCGCATTTTTCCCTTACCTCTAGAGGAGTTGAAGGATGTGCCTTCAACTGTAGCTCCGTTATTTGAAGGTTCAGCTCTAGCTGAACCTTGGACATTCTTCTCGTGCTTCGTGCACCCCTGTTGCTAATCTCTGGATGCACACCTTTGTTGGTGCTTCTGCTGGGATGGCTAGCTCAGGGACCATCTGGTAGGCTTCTTCAATTACCTATACCATCTTCCTGTTCTGAGACATGACCTCATCACCCTAAAAGCTCAACTGCTCCATGTTGTTCCTTTGTTCACTCAACACCTGCAGTGCGCGGCTCTCCCTAGCCCGTAGTTCTATAGTAATGCCACCCTACAAAACATAAAGCATCTCCTGAGGGAGTGCAGCCATGTTAATCCCTATTCCTTTCAACGTACTGAGTGTAGGGTTGTCGGATTCATTTGTTATAACCAGTGCCCCCTCTGGCAGCACTATTGTGTTGGTCGTACGAGCGCGCAACATTTCCTCGGTTGCGGTTGTTCCTACTGCAAGGTTGGTCGAGAGAGTTCTAGCTTGAGGAGTGCACACCTACAACTCCTGAATCTGTGCTCGGAGGACCCCCACCCCAATCTGATTCTCCTCTGCAATGTTCTGGAGGGCCTTTGTGGTGACGTCGTGCACCGCCTCTCCTATATCATGTAGAACACCCTTGATAAGGGTGATCGGGTCGATAGACATCTTAGATGCTTTTACCTTCTTGCGTGACCCATATTCTCTCTTGGGCACGGGCGCTTCAATAGTGTTGACGATGCTTGTGGGTCCACGCTACCCACCTCTATCTCTATTTCCATCTCTTGCTCTTGCTCAGACGAAGGCAACTTTCAGCCCTCGTGTTCCGTTTCTACTACCTTTTGTGTTTCTATTGCAACCTTTTGTTGTTTTGTTGTTGTCTGCATAGCATACCGCGCCTCCTGTGACTTTACTACTATTGCTTCTTTCCTTCTCTTTTCCACCAACTGTGCCATGCACAGTTTTGCCTCCTCCTTCTTTTCTGCACAACAAAATTTTCCACTGCAGAGATGTCTAGAGTGTGCCATTCCGGTGGCCATGTCTCAAGTATGTCGAAGATCACATCATCTGTGGCCATATATGGTAGTTCGTTCCACTTCTTTGCAGGGTCCTCGTGCGCCCTGAGGTAGATGTGATGAAATTCCACTTTAAACTTTGTGAAACTTTGTAGGATTTTATAGATAGTGGGTGATAACCACGATTTGCGATTAATCCCCATTCTGATGTTCATCTCCATGAACACCTAGAATATTTTACTATCTTGGGTTCGACGCGCATCTTTAGTGGTCCATAGTGAAGCGTACTTAGTGTCCTTCAGGAGATCCCTTGCAATTGTGGGGAAGTAACTGTCCTCAAGCAATTCCCCAGCCACCAACACTATGGACATCAGAAGCCATGCATAGTGGAAGGTTTCCCCTTGTTCCTGTGCCTCGCGAAAATTCTCCAGGAACTCCTTGCACAAAATTCGGACCAGTTAAACTAGATCCCCTCTGCACACTATTTGGCAAGTGAAATTACCCAATAGTATCTGAGTTGCAACTCTCACTACCTTATTATTGATATTGGAGATCGCGTAGCCCCTCTTTTTCTTCTCCAGCTTGTATTTTTTTTCATGGCCTCCGCGATGGTCAAATCTCTGCTTTTACCCTCCAAAATGTCTGCTGTGTCTTCCCCTTTTCAAGGGAGTCAGGTAATTCTATGGATTAGGTGGTCCGTGATGAGCATGGGCTCCTCCAGCCACAAACACCCACCATACACCAGGCAGAGCAACTACCTGATGACGAAGATAGTCATTAGGGCACGATGGTAATGCAACACCTAGAGCAGGTTCAAAAACCCTGCCTTTTCGACTCCATGTAACCACTTGCACGGCTCCAACTCTATGACTCCTGTTGCAGTGTTTTACGTCAACTTCATGAGCTGTGCGGTCACCAAGTGAGGGAATATCTCATGGTCAGCAAAATCCCAATCTTCAAAATTCAAACTCGGCACCCATCCCAGGTGCATTCCTTCAAAAATGATATCATTCGGGAGGAGTAGAGTCTGTAGAGAGATCTTTCTCTCATTGAGGTCCTTGGGCACCTTTGCCTTCCCCTTCCATGGAGGGACATATGTGGGCTGCCTGGTTGGAGGGTGCAAGCCTCATTTTCTTCCTCCATGTCTTCATCCTCATCCTCTTTGATCAGGATGTCCTCAATATCTTCCTCCTCCTCATTGGTTTCCAAATTAACCGCTTTCCCTTTTTCCTCCATGGTCAATTTAGTTCTCAGCGAGTTTTGAGGGGAGATGCACACCAAAATCATGGGCCGCTTATCTTTCTTTGGTCTCAGTGTGCATGGTGATTTATGGATTTCCACAATAATCCCGACGCTCTCAGGGGCATCTTCTATGGTCATGGCTTGTGCGGCTTCTTCATATGCTGCCATCTTGTTCGTCTAGAAATCTCTCAACTGTTTAACCAGGTGCTCAAACAACGCTCTCCATAGGACAAATAGGTCTCAGTTTGGAATACTCGAGGCACGAAACAACTCAATTCGCAAATTACCAAGTTTTGTTTACTAGGCAGCCCTTTGTAAGTTATAGTGCCTTTTGAATTTCAATTCGACCATTCCCCCCAAATCTGGTTCATTAATGTTCCCTTGGCAGCAGATTTTCCCAAATCTTGTCCATAAATCTCATCTTAAATGCTTGTTGCCTACTCCGTTTAGTCTCAAGTCAAGCATCACATCATGAATAGTGACTACAACGGTCACTTTCTAGCCAACCCGCCTAGCAGCGCAGCCACCCTTGTGCGGTCGCGGACCTTGTGACACTTTTCTCCCGCGTGTAGCCCAGACATCGTGCAACTCTCAGGTAGAGTAGTTTATAGCCATGCACCTCCTTTCAACTGCTTGGAGTGCTAAGACTATGCTTCCTACGGCTAGTCAGATGGTTGTGCCACCTGTATAGGGTTTCAGCCGACCACCCATCACTTTCCCTGGAAAATACACCTTTTATTTTTACTGTCTGCATCGTGCACTTTACCATCTGCATCACGCAACCATGGGCAATCCCTTTAGTAATATACAGTCCAATCCAAGGAATCAAGCTAATCAACTCTCGACGGTAGTCCCCAAATTTGTCAACGTAATCATGCACACCCTATTTTAACACCCTGATTTTCTTATCAAGAAAATCCTTCTTTATTTCTTCCTCAAGCTTCTTGACTTCCACTTCCACCAAAGTTCTTTTCTCCCTTAATCACACTCTTTCTTTCATGAGTTCTTGGAGCCTAAGATCACCCTGTCAAATTTCTTCCTCGAGTCCCAAGCATTCTTCTTTGTTCAGCTTCGCGATCCCTTCTTCCAAGGCTTCGTGAACTGTCATATCCATTGACGCTATTATGTGTAGACTAGGCATAACATACCCTATTGGGACTACAGTGTTTGCTCCATAGCCCAGCCTAGAAGGCATCTGTCCTATCAGTTTCTTGTACATTGTCCTATAAGCCCATAAAACTATTGGTACACACAGGTCCCAATCACTTTGCTATGCATTATATACCCTGTTCAATGCTCCGCACACTTCGTGAATGGGTTCTGCATGGGTAACCTTCTGTACACGCATTCTTTCCACACTCTATCATCCCAACTAGAAGGACCATTCGCACAATTTCCTTGCCCACACAGGATTATTAAATGTGTTCCCCAACGCAAAGTCTGTGTGCATTCACGCACATTGTTTAACATATGCCTATACCCACCTAGACATGTGCACGCGTGGACCGACCTGTACATTGTATTTATATGTTAGCCAAATCTGAGGCTTCCCAAAATGCATGCACATCATTCTCCTTCATTCGTGCTAGTCCTCAAAACTTCCTTGGTGTGTACCCCACCACCTCGAGGGCGTACCACGTAGTACCCATTTCAAAGCCTTGAAATGTTGTTGTTCTGGCATGTCCCTTTCAAGTATGTTCAAGAAAGCATCTACCTTAGTTAACCCATCATAAGTAGGCAGATCCATCACTTCCATCGATACGTAGTGCAACGATCTTGTCATCATGTTACAGCTTAGTGTGGTTACCTCGTGTAACCGGTTTTGCCATCACTCTATCTCCTCGTTAGAATATTATGTACAGGAGCTTTCATGCTCCCATGAGATCCATCCATTCGCAGTGGGATTTACGTAGTCTTGCTCTCATAGGGTTATCTTGTAGATGCAGTCTAAGTCATTGTCACTTTCATAGTCATGCACTGGCTCAGTGTAGCGTGATCCCTCACTAGGGTCCAAAGGTACAACTACATGCAGAGACTTTTTCTCAAAAATCATCTTGCGCTTCTTTAGATTTATCGCCCCGTTCATGTCAGTGGCCCAATCGATTCCTAAGAGCAAGGGTTAGGGATTACTATTATCAATAATCTCTATCACTTCAAAGTCTACTTGCACGCTTTCCCCTTCAATATCCACGGTGATTCGCTAAAATCTCCCCATAGCTATGATCTTTTGTTGGTTTGCCATTCACAGCTCGATAGGAGACCATTGTAGCGTAGGCCTTCCCATGCACTCTCATGTTTTCTTCGGCAGAACGTTTGTGTCTAATCCTAGGTCCAAAATCACTTGGTACATCTCATATTCTCGAATCTACGAGGTTAACCTCATTTCTCTTCCTGTCCTTGTTGCATGCTTTCCAATCTTCTGGACTACGGGCGGTTCTCCTGGTGCAGTCCCAGCGCATCTATTAATGAGTTCCTGTAATCACTTTACAACTTTACTATCACGCAGTAGCTTCATGCATGTTTTTAGGAATGTCATAGTGGGTCCATTTCTAGCTCTGGCCTATCTTTGCTTCCTGAAGTGGATGCATCAACGAAGCTCTTCCTAGCTTCCATGAAGGTTTCCTTAGCGCACTCCAAATCAAACTCTGGTTCTTTCATCAGAGCCTTGTGAACCCAAGTACTATCTTCAGGCTATTTTCCTTTATCATCTCCTATTGTAATTCCACTTCGAAGCACACTGTTCACATTGGGGTCTTCCTCGCATGGCTCATACCTCATCATCCGCAGGTTCTGAGTCGGGTGAGGTTGGAGCGCTCCCTTTTCGCGTGGCCTAGCTATCAGTGTGGGACAATCCTCCATTTCATGATCAAACAAGGTACAATACATAAATGATGGATGTGTTGGATTCATACAATCACAGGCATAATGTCTTGGCCCCCCACAATTGTAACATATCAAATGTTTGTGACCTCTTCCAGGTCCTCCTCCACCCCGGCCTCATCTGCGCCCTTGAAATTTGGTTCACGCCACTCCTGCATTCTGGTCAAGGGGTCGTGTTTAGGCTTGAAATCTGTAGGTGGGAGTCCTATCGATCATCAACTCATAGCTTCTACAGGTATGCTCATCATGTCCCATTGATCTACAGAAATTACAAAACAACTGTTGCGAATTCTGCGTGTACTTTTGCAACATATGATAGTTGTCTGTAACATGCTTTCCTCCTATTTGACAAATCGTGCACTACAAAGCAGGCACTGTGCCAGGTCTTACTTGTGCCTCTAGTCTTAATGGCATTAGCCCTCCTCCCATGGGGTAATTCACAAACATTGGGCAGTGGTCCTTGTCATGTCCCCGACCCTTGCATTTTATGCACCATACTTCTTCGTGCACTTCCGGGCGAGCTGTCCTGTCATGTTTCAAACAATGCATCTCAAGGCATGAGTTTTTCAACTACACATGGATGTGCTGAACTCCTAGGTTAGGATCCTTTATAGGGGTCTCATGCAGCCTCATCGTGATCTCTAAGGCCTCTGCCTGAGTTGTCAACCTCTGTTGTGACAATGCATTCCTCAAATGAGGCATTAGCGATGCTATAAACCATTCGTGGTGTTGTCCATCCGTCAAAGTCATATTAGCTTAAAAAATTATGCACCTCAGTCTCTGATCCAACTCCCAAGGAGTCTCACCTAGTAGCACTGTGATCTCTTTGAATCCAATGATCGACTGCGCCTCTAGCTTCAGCCTACTAAATTATTTGTTCAGTGCAATTTGGATGTCCACGATCCCCGCATTCAGATTGTCATTAGAATTCTTAATATACTAAGTCAACGCATGATCCTGCAGGGTGCTGACCAATGTTGCTTTCTTTATGTTATCATCTATAACTCCCTGCGCTTCCCATACAACCCTTATCATGAACCAAAACTGGTTTGGATCTTCATTTCCTACTCCCTTGAACACCGACAACTTTATCGGGCTTGCCATATTGACTCACAGTGGTGGTGGAGGTGGTACGGGTGAAGATGGGGGTGAAGGCGGTGAAGCTGGTGGTGGTGTGGGTGGGGGTGGTATGCGCAGAATCCTCTGTCTTATCAAATTTATCACACTTCTCGGTGAGACCTTCATGAGCTCCTCATCCCTTCGCAGAGGTGAAATCAAAGGGCTATTCTTGAGTCCCTTACTTCCTTCATTTTTGTAGGTTTTTCCACTTTGTGCAGCTCCGGACATCAAGGTAATTGCATAACCCTTTTTTCACACAGTAACATTTTAATCCAAGTATTCAGATACTTTACATACTTACCTCATGGTCCTTTGAGAAAGTGTCGCTCTGCCTCGCTATAGCTGACTAAAGTATCTATCGCGAACTCAGTAATGAATCCTCCTATAATCCAATCGAGCCAATGATCAACAGCGCTCGTGATATTATCCTTCGATACTTCCAATATGCGTACTAACTCTGGGGTCCACACAATAGGATTGTCGAGTTTCCACCTTCCTTGGTTATCTACTAGCTTCATGATCCACTCATACAGCTCAATAGAGAAAGATGTGAAGAAAATTTTGTGGATCTCCATGTACATGTAACAATCTAACCACTTTTCCTTTGATAGCCATGAATTCTTGTTGTCCTGTGCCATGAACTTATGAATTATCCTGTCCAATCAATATTCAATTTCTTTGTTAGTTGGATTCCAATGATATGACATCAGACATCTCTATGCAGATTCCAGCCCTGACAATGGAACCATTTGTTGGCTTAATGGGGCCTGACCTAGGTTCGGAGTTAATTAGCCAAACAAATTCTTGTACTACTAGCCCTTTTGGCAACAGTCTGTGGTGCACGGATTGAGATCTCACCCGAAGCAGTATGGGGGGATGCTGGAACTAGGTTTCCACACCCTTGAGATGTCTGAGGGGTCGATTTAGTCCAACTATGAATAGCTTTGCACAGATTACTTCACGCACTTTCCTAACCCGCGAGGCATTCACGCCCTTGTTATATTCGCATTCGCGCAGCCCTAACCAGGGGTTGTGGGGCTTTCGCGCTACTAGAGTAGTGATCTGTGCTATTTCCCTAAGTCACACAGTCGATCTTACTTATCTTCCTATAACAGTTGGTTATCTTCATGTAAATAGATACCTTATATTATATTCACTTGTTCAGCACATTCATATAAGTTCAACAACAAATAAATAGTAAACTTGCAATTCATTCCCAATATAATTCAATGTATAAAATAGGAAAATATACAAAGAAATATTGCAAAACTTCTCTTTATTAATTCTTCAGTCGGTTACAGACTCAACTTGCCATGTGCACTCAGCTACAGGGATCTGTACACTCAGCTGCAGACTACTAGGCCTTTATGCACTCAGCTGCAAAGCCTTCTCCTACTCTATGACCCAAAGACATGACTCTACACTTCAACTCAATGTTTCCTTATTAGATATTTCATGGATTTATTTCTTCTTACACTTATAGGCTCGCTCTATTTATACAATCCCATGGTCTGCGAACCATGGGTAGATATCTCAAACTGACAGTACATTACAAAAATGAGGGCAGACAACCATCTGACTCATTTACCATCTCCGCACTCCGCACCCAGAAATTGCAGAGTATTTACATTGGACTTAGTCAAAACTTGGGCTTTAAGCCCAAAAACTTGTCTTGGGAGGGATCCCATGCCCAATACTGCATTTGCTTCATTCTGTTTGTTGCCTTCAGCTGTTGTTCACAATGATGCTTGTTGTGATGATGCTGCTTGATGTCCTTATCTACAAACAACTTGATGCCTTTGTGAGTAGGTGAGCTCATAGACACTTGATCGACTACATCCCCAAGCATTCTCTAAATAGTGTCCTCGTCTCTACTCTCCTGGGAGCCATTATACTTGTACTACTGAGAGGTAGATGAACACCTGTGATACTTGGAGACATGGAAACACTCATAGAAAGAAATCTTTCATTTGAAAGCTAGAATGAACATGAGAACTGACTTGTAACATACCTGGGTGAATGATCATGAAGGTTCCGCAAATTCAGATGGGAGGTCTGGATATCGACTGCCAAGACTTCACAAGGCATAGTCTGGGCTACTGGGAGACTGACTCACTGTTGGAATTGAGCAAGAGGTATCCTAGAATGACTGGGAGGATGAACTAGCAGTTGGATCTACAAAATGCGCAATCCAGTTGGGGAGTTGGTAGTTGGATTTGCATAATGCGCAATCCTAGCTAGGGGGTACTATTGGCCCAAGGAATATTTGCGTAAATGTTGGGGCCAAGTAGTCACTGACCTCCAGAAATGTGTAACTCAATCTAGGAGGTTAGTGTTGGGACAAATTGCGTAAATCTGGAGAGGAAGGTGAGTCTTCCTTCTCAGGATTGCTCAATGACACCTTGGTGAAGGAAAAGGCCGGGCCAAGGTTGTCCTGACTTTCCGACGGGCAACTGAAAGCAAGTAAGTCAATGAAATGCATAGTGACACTAAGTGATAGCAGAAGTGATTAACAACACATGCAAAACATGAATAAAAGATTCATCAAATAGATCAACATGCATGTGGGTGAGGCAGTTCGCCAGTTGGACGAACACCCATGCAAAACAATTTCTTGCATGTGACAGTAGTGAGATAGCAAGGAAAATTGAAGTAGAGCTAGGATAAGCTAGAATAAATGTAAATGAAAGAAAGCATTCAAAGAAATCAAGCAAACAACACTCACACAAGAGAAAACATAAAAAGTGGCAGAAATGCAGCGCAAGGCATGGGAAGCGGGCTTGCCTGAAAACAACTGAGCTGAATGTGCCAACTACTCCTAGATGCGGTGTGGGATGCTAGAGGTACAAGGTTGATGTGAGGAATGAGCTCTGCAGTGTCCAGTTGATGAGTTTTCATAACATCAAGGTTTTGATGTGCATGCCACAATTCTAGGGGAAGCGACACTTGGAGGGACGTTTCTGAATTTCTCCTTGCATATAACCTCCAACTAATAAAAATAGATCCTTGAAACAAGGGATGCTTTTGCATGTTGCCTTGGGAGACGTAGCTTGTGCATGCAAGTCTGTTTTTCTCAGTCCCGAAGGGAACCGGTCAACTCAGCTGCACATGCAAGAGACTGCTTGATTGCTAGTTCAGAGTGTGCACTCCTGACTGTAAGCTGGGTTGACTGCCCAAAGGGGATTGTGCAATTTCTAGGTCCAATGACTGACTGCTGGCCAGATTTGTACAAACCCTGGGCTGAACTACCTGTTGATGGGAAAAATTGCACAATGCCTGCTGGGAGGGAAAGCAGGATAATGCAATCTTGGAGCCCAACAACAGGCTGTCAGAAGGAATTGCACAATTCCTGGAGGGAAGAGCTAGTTGCCCTCTAGGAATGCGCAAATTTCACTAGGAAGCTGCTCAGCTTGCAGCTGGACTAAGTCTGGTTGAGTAGCCTGTGAAGGAAATGGATCACTTGTGTTTGACAGTCTGCCTTTGTGCAAGGAAAATACTGAAGCTTGAGTACTTGACGAAGCAAGACAAAGTGTTGTGTAAGGTTGGTAGGCAGGCTCCAAAACAAGCTAAGGCAAAATTTTGGAGGGTGGTTGTAGCCGCTACATCACTTTTATTAGCTGAATTTTTTTTCTAATAATGTCATTATTATAGGGAAGCATAGGTGAAATTATTCTAATAATATCACTCAGACATGAGGATACTATAAGTATGACCACTTAAACAAGGGTTCTATGTGAATATTGATTGAATCAAAGCAATCGTTGTTTGTTTGAGTGCCAAATTTGGGACTCTCAGACATGATTGGCTTACTTTAGAAAGGTGTGAATCTAGCTTCTCTGGATTGAGGAAATTTTTTGTGGTCATCTTTAGGTTTTTGAAATCGTATCCAAGTGAAAAGAGACAAATCCCTACCTCCCTCTCCTTCAAATCCCTTATTTTCTCTATTTTCCTCATAGCATGCACCTCTTTTGAAAAGGAGCTATTTTTCTCTCTTTGGTCCAAGGAAGCATTACAACCCCAAAAACAAATTATAAGTGATTTCTCAAATTGTTGTTGGTACCAACTTATTTCAAAGTCATTAAAAGTTTCTATGAGATCTTGAAAAGTTTCCTCAAATACCATGATTTTGTAGTAAGGGTGATAATGTTGTAAAGAATCTGAGTCAAACTCTACTCAACTTTGCATGGCATCAATAATGAACATACCTAGACTATGACTATACAACTCACATAACAATGCAGGGGTGCTACAACATACCAATATAGTCATTCAAACAACACATCCAATCTCACGCTGCTCACAAAAATACTTTACCCCATAGATAAATTTGTCTCTAGAAAATAAATTAGGCTCTAGAAAATAAATTGGACCCTAGTAAATAAGCTAATCTCGAGAAAATAAATTGAGCTCCATGAAAATAATTTCAGCAAAACAAGATGAATTCATTCTCTAAAATAATTTCGGCCCTACAAGAGAATTTTGTCCCAAAAAAATAGCCCAAATAATTAATTCGCACCACCCAACAATTATGTATCTGTTGATGAAGATGAACAGGTGTTTATACCCTCAATTATACTCCAAAAATTATGGGAACTTAATATAAGGCTCCTCACACCAAACCCATAAAAAACCAGAAATGGTTTGGCTTAAATAGAGGCCAAGATGAAGTCCACCAAGCAGTGTGAGTTATTCTATTTACAAATAAATGCTTTTATGAAGGAATGTTAATTTACAACTCGAATACTACCCAAAAAATTCTAAACTTTTAGCCACACATTCCTCTTACAAAACCCAAAAAAATCCCATAAATGTTTTGGGTAGATTCTAGTTGATACATAAAACCCCAATTTAGTGCAAGTTTTCTACTTTGTGTAGCATTGCACATTCCACCAATAAGATAAATTTATATCACAATGGTGCTATACTTACAATCTTGCAAATTCACTACAAAATCACAGGCTCAAATGATAGAATTCTCGTGAAAAGCTTTGAGAAAATAAACTGGGTTGTGATAGATAAACTGGGCCTAACAAATAAACTCAACCCAAATAGATAAATTTGGCTCTGGAAAATAAACTAGGCTAAAGAAAATAAATTAGTCTCCAACAAATAGGCTCATCCCAACAAATAATTACATTGTATCAAGAGAATTTTGACACAATAGAATAATATTGGCCCCGCAAGACAATCTCGGTCTCGAAATTTAAATTTGGCTCAACAAAAGAAGATTTTCCCTTAAATATCATTAATTTCAGTCATGCAAACCAATATTACTCCATGAAAGATGTTCTCTTAGGCACTTTGAGAAATCACCTCCAATCATTATTCTTCGGGAAATAGGTTAAAATTCACGAACAATAATTGCTTATTTCTCAAGGAAAATATAGTTTATTGCAACAAAATCACAACTCCCATTAATAGAAGAATTTAATCTTACTTTCTGCGGAAATAATTTTCTTTTAGCACCTGCAATATAAACTCTTGAAGAATTTGCAATTAAAGCCCTAAGTCTCATAAGAAAAGGCAATTTTCATAACATTGTAATATCCCAAATAAAATTTTTGCAGAAACTTTTCTTCATAATTTATGCCATTAATTTCACAAACACATTTCACACATTGAGACCATAACACTAATCAACAAACAGGAAAATATGAAGTGCAACGAAAAATTGATAGAATACACATGGAGTAGCATTTTACCTTATTTCATTTATATAGAAAATGTTGATACAAAAACTAGAAATGGCTAAGGTAATGCCCTCAAGAGATATATACTACAACACTAAATTGCGCCACCAAAACAACTAAACTGCTAAGCAAAACCTATGAATTATATATGAATTCACCAAGGGAAGAGTTGGGTTCTCACCCACTCTCACTGAATCATCCTAGGGTTTCCATCCTCAGACTATTTTTGAAGTTGGGAACTCTCGGTTCTCCAAACCTCTGGAAAATAAAGAAAACTCAACTCCAAGATGTCCCGAAATGATCTCTTCCTCCTCTTTTATTTATCTGATAGATAGAACTCAAGCCTCTAGAAGCATCTTATTTTCTCATTTTCTTATTGTTCTAGAAGCTCCTCTATTGACTTTATATTAAGTGACCTTTCAATTTTATCTTATTTCACTTAAGTCACTTTCGGCCTTTTTCCTCCAATGGATCATTTTTCCCCTATTTAATTAAATAACTAATTAAAGTTATTTTTAAGATGGAAAAATAGTAAATATCCCACCATACCCTCTTCGGCACTAGAAATCACATCTCATCATCCGATCGTGTAGATCTTCTCATTCTAGTTCCAATGAGCTATTACACTAAGAGGTTTCGTCAAATATTCCTCTCGGAATGCCTCCTTGACTCTAATTAATTAAGTTATGACCAATAATAACCGTATTTTGTGAAATTTTTTGGAATGCAATGGAAGAAAAGGGAAACTGTGCGGACGGTGGAATATGCCAAGAAAATTCCATATCCCATTAAAACTCCTCAAAAATCTCGTGAAACCCTTATGAAATAATCCTACTACCATGACGTGACCATCCCATGCCCTAGAAAGCCACCCTCATTGTGCTAGAGAGGAAAATAAAAATGGGGACATGATACATTTATGTGACCTAAAGGGAAGTTTCCTACTCGAAGTGGCTTATTATATAGTTGTTGATCTATTTTTTCTTTAGTTTTTGTGCTATTGTTTATCTAGATATATAACATTCTCTAGTTTTCCATGCCTTACCTCACTATTCGTTTTCCAAGTAGCCTTCTATTGGAGCCTTTCTAATTCATTATTTTTTCTACCATTGACTTCTCATGAGTTGATCTTGGAAACGAAGGCCGCAATTTGGAGATTTTGGAAGACTTGAATTGTTCCTCATTTAAGGAATATTGAACTATTTGTTGATCTAGTAATGGATAATTTTGTAATGGCAACATGGATTCAATATTTTTCTTTGGTTTACTTCTTGGTCCGGAATTTTCTACGTATTATTTTACATTGGTTTTGAGAATTTCCCCTTATTTAGTCATTTAATTAAGAGCCCCCAAGCTATTATTTTCCTCATTTTGGTATTTACTATATCCTTCCCCTCATCCCAAAGTGGATTGCTTAGGGGAAGTGGGCCCTTTCCCTTTCTTCTCACTATGATTTAGTTTCTTTGGCAGATGGTTTTATTGTTTAGTTGAGCCTATTCTACCCTTTTTTTGTTTCCATTATTCTCCTCCATTTCCTTGTTTTTTCTTCTCCTTATTTATTTTGCATCTTCTTATAAAGTAGTCATATTCATGGCAAACTTTGCATTTAAGTGGAATTTGAACATAATCCACCTAGTGAATATGGGTCCAACTAGATTTACAGTTATTGATGTTGGAATCATTTTATCCAGATCTACTTCCATGCATATCCTTGCACACAAGAAGAACCTCTCTAGTGTCTTAGCTCGATCAATGTATGTCCCAAGTGAATTTTCAATATTTATAAAAGTAGTTTCATTCCACTAGGTTAAGGACAAGAAAATGAGCTTTAACCAAATAGGTAGAGAAGATGGGACATCACTTTCATGGTTAAATTTTGGGTTCCATCAATTCAGATATAACCCTTGGGCCCTCATGAAGTAGGGCGTTCTTTAAATGATCAAGTTTTCACAAAAATTCAAAGCGACAAGACCATTGATCACGAGTTTCCAATTCTTTTTAAGCCACAACCTCACACAATGTAGTGAGGGATAAATACCTATGAATTTTCTTACCAAACCATGTTCATCCAATTGCACAGACCTACTCTTACCTTTGATGTAAAAACCTTGACCTTTGGAATTTCTTCCACCTTCTTGAGAAATGAGAAGGCTTTTCGTTCTAGTGCCATAGCCCATTTGAAAAAATTAGTTAAAAGAAACGATACCCATAGCATGGCGTGGGAGAGGAGGTGGATACAACTCAATATGAACATCTAGCCATTGTAAATAACATTGTATCCACTTGAACTCTCAAAATTGTAGATCTCCCTATTAATGTAAAAGAAATCATTTTGGTGATAATAAAACTATTATATTTATATATTTAATCTAAGATGTATAATTATTTTAATTTTTAAAATATTTTTAATGTTATTAGATAAAATATTTCAATTTTCAGGGCTCACAATATATTTCAATATGAATTCCATATATATTAATATATTTAAAGTTGATCAAAAAAATATTTCAATTCCCATTTCAAAAGGTTTTCCAGATCCATCGCATTCATGCTCATTTAATGATGGCCATGATGGTCGATCATTAAACGAGCATGAATGTGATGGATACAAAAAACCTTTTGAAACAAGTTATAAGTAATAGAAATATGAAATCTGATTTCAATACCCGTTTGGAATAAAATGTAATTGGATGTAGACAAATTCAATTACTTCTTGATAAGATGGATGTGTAATTCATTCAATTTTCAATATGGAGTAGGACATAAAGTTTTACAAAATATTTCAATGTGGGTTGTAAATAAAATATTTTAATATAGACATTAAGTAAAATATGTCAATATCAACTAGAGAGACAGAGATAAAACCCAATATCAAATACATATAGGGAGATACTTCTCAATATAAGGGAAACACATATATTAATAATGAAAAAAAACTAAGTGTCAACAATATGGAGCATAAATAAAATATTTTAATACCAAGTAAAATATTTGAATGTGAACTAACTATAGTACAACCATATAAATTAAAAAACACTTAAACCATGACACATCTCATACTCAAATTAAAAATAAAAGTAAAAATTTAAAAAGTTAACCATATATATTTTTTTTAATTATTATTTTTATTAGTAGAAAAAGAGATAAGTATATATTATATTATTATATTATATATATTATATATTATATATAATATATATATATATATATTATATTATATATAGCTATGAATAACTTAAGTTGTAAATAGTTTTTGTTACAATCCCATGGACCAATACCATTGCTTATCAACAATATGACAAATGTTGATATGGCATTTTATTTAATTAATCAATTTGACATAAATCAATTAAAATACCATAACTAACTTGGAGATAAATCAACTTGTCTACAACTCAAAATAAAAGACACAAGCAATCTTGACATGCAAATGAAATAAAAGATTGCACAGTGGTTTGTTTATTTGGGTATCACGAGAGATGACCATCTAGCCATTAAAAAAACTATTGTATCCACTTAAACTTTCAAAAACCATTATATCCACTTAAGCTGTCAAAGTTGTAGATAATGTTATTAATGTAAAAGAAATGGTTTTGTTGATGATAGAATTATTATATTTATATATTTAATGGAAGATGTATAATTCTTTTAAGTTGAAAAAATATTTTAATATTATTATAAATAAATATTTAATTTTCATGCTCAAAATATATTTCAATATGAATTTCATATATATTAATATATTTAAAGTTGATAAATAAAATATTTCAAATACCCATTTGAGTAAAATATAATTAAATGTAAACAAATTCAATTACTTCTTAATAAGATGGATGTGTAATTCATTCAATTTTTAATAAGAAGTAGGACATAAACTTACACAAAATATTTCAACGTAGATTATAAATAAAATATTTCCCTTTAAACATTAATTAAAATATTTCTATATCAACTCTATAGATAGAGAGAGCACAATATCAAATCCATATAGGAAGATATTTCTGAATATAAGGAGAGGCATATATTAAAAAATATATTAATAACTAAAAAAAATCAATGTGAACAATGATGAGCATAAATAAAATATTTCAATAGGGAGTAAAACATTTCAATGTCAAAGAACTAAGTATATACTAGTGTAGCTATATAAATTAAATGGGTGATAAACACCAATAAGAATATATACATCATAGCATCAAAATAGATACCCCATATGCCATACCTCTTAGAGTGCTTAAATTAAAAAAACAAGCAAAAAACAAACATATAATTTTTTTTTAAATTTTTATTGTTATTAATTATAAAAATAATTAACATATGATTTAAATATATATAATTTAAAAAACATAAATAATATATTCTTAATCATAAAAATTTTTAACCTAAAAATAGTTTTTGTTATAATACCATGAGTAATACCATGACTTATGAATATTACAAGTATTCATATATTATTTTGAATTTAAGATACACAAAACTTCACCCGAATCAACTTATTTACAACTCAAAATAAAAAGCTTACAATGAGCTGAAATAAACAATTACACAATAATTTGTTTATTTATAGAAAAGTAATAGATAACCTGCACATAACTAAAACTAAAATAAAATAAAAACTATATATTTTACTAAATGAGATTTACCTTATATTGAAAAAACACAGTCGGTGCAATTAGAGTAGTTAAGGAGCTCAGCAACGCAGAATGCTTGCCCCCAGATCTGGGGTATGCCTTCACTTGGAATACGCTATTGGCAATCGTCATCTTGTAGTTGTAGTTGTGTGAGGTTGTGTTTTCCCCAATTAGAGCACTCCAGGCTGGGACCGTATGGGGGTTACACGACACGTGTGGATCATGCGCAACCACCACTGCGAGTAGTGGCATTAGAGGTAAAGCAAAGGAAAATGAACTCATGGATTGGCTTGGCTTCTTCGGATGTGAAATTACTTATAATGATAATGATAATATTATCAGAAAGTTTACCTCATATTCTTCTCAATTTATCTATGTGGATGTCCCCTTTTATATAGCCTTCATAAACACGGTTGTATGGATAGGGTCACCACCATCACCTCCCTGGACATGGTTGTATGGGTAGGATCACCACCATCACGTCATGACAAAATAGGAAGCCCCATTCCAAAATAAACTCACATCTTATGAATTCATGGAGCTTTCCAAAATAGGCAGGTCTCTTCGCATAATAATTAATAATTAGGTTATATTTTAGAATTGCAATTCCAAAATTAGGTTATATTTTAGAATTGCAATTCCAAAATAAATTCACATTTTATGAATTCAAGGAGATTTTCAAAATAGGTAGGTTTTTTGACATAATTATTAATAATTAAATTATATTTTGCAAGTCTCATTCTAAAATAAACTCACATTTCATAAATTCAATAATTTTATGAAATAACTTATGATTATTTGGGTATTGTTGGCTTGATGGGCCTTGATCTAGATTTAATGTTAATTAGCCAAGAAAATCCATATACTATTGGCCCTTTCGGCATCAATCCATGGAGCGTGTACTGAAGTCTCACCCGAAGCAGTATGGGGAGATGAAGGAACCAAGTTTCCGCACCGAGAGATGGTAGTGATTTTGTTTTATACCTTAAACCTTCCTTCGCGCAAATCAATATGCCTTTTAGGGCTTATTGATATACTTTTTATTCAACCTCTAGACCTTCGTGAAGGTCTACGACCATCCTTCACGTACCCTAAATAGGTGAATCAACCACTTGCGGGCATCTGTAATTATTCTTACTTCTGTATTTACCTAGATTAGCTCAAGTATCCGATAACTTCAACATGCATTAAGAAGTTCTTCGCGTAAATAGAGGTTATTACTTACGTTCATACAACAAAGTAAAACATACAGATTTGCACATCAATATAACATTAAAACATGAACCCAATATTCATTATAACACAAACGCATGCATTCATAATAGAAGTAAATAGATCGAACACATGTGATTCTAGAATCATTCTCTTTATTAATACTAAAGATCTTCTTTACAGACTCTAACCTCCCTACACACATAGCCACAGGGGTCCCCACACTCAGTGGCTGACTTCTACCCTAGGCCTTTGTGCATATAGCTGCAAAGCCTATTTCCTGCACTAAGACTCTTGCTCTTAGCTCTTATTGGCCCATTACATTCACCAATGACTCCCGAAAACATATGCCTTAGACTCTTCTAAGGCTTCCCTTTTTATACAATCCCATGGTCCTCAACCATGGGTAGATCTCCTAAAGCCGACATGACTTACATAAAAGAAAGGTGGGAACACTTTATGACACTTTACATTTCCGCGCTCTGCGACCACAAAATGTGGAGACTCTACACTTTTTATACAAACACTTGGGCTTTTAACCCCAAAATTGACTCTAGGGGACCCGTTCCCAATAGGCCCCCAACAAGAATATGGTGACTTGCCCCCGAATCACTCTACTGGCGTGGAGATATTGTCACGAAGACCTCCCAGCTCCACTTGTACTACTGCCACTTCAGCGGTACATTGCATCGCTGCTTGCTTGACCTACTCTACCAACTGCTCCATTGTTAGTCCTGGGCTATATGCCTTGATTTTCTGCTCTATTGCCTACAAGCTAGCCAATTTTCCTTCAGTGGTGGCGGTGAGCACATAGGCTTCATCTAACCAAGGCCCCAATCTAGCCTTCAGTACTGCCTCTCTTCTCTATGTTGCGTCCGCTTGTTCCTTCAGTGCCTTTACTTCCTGTAGCTTTGCCAATCTTTGTGTGATGGCGACGGTGCGCACTGTCGCTCTGACCTCGTCGTACGCAGCTACAATTCCCTCGCCTCGGTTTCTAACCTATGTAGGTTGGGATCTTCCTACAGACTAGTAAGTACCTCCAACGACTGTTCGAAGAGCACCGTCCAATCCGTCACCGAGACATCTACTGCAGTGACTATATCCTTAACAGCTTTCTCGCACTGTTCTTTAACCTCTAGTGGAGTTGAAGGTTGGGCCTTCAACTCAAGCTCTATAATTTTATGGTTCAACTCAAACTAAACCTTAGCCAACTCTCTCTTGGCATCGTGCACACCTGCAGCCAATTTCTGAATTTTGGCCTCCACCGACGCTTCTTCGGGGATACACAGCTCCGGAATGGTTCTACATGCTTCAATGACTATTGCCACAATGTTCTCATTCTTCTACTGCACCTTCTTCCATGTGTCAATTGTCGAAGTCTTCTCAACGAAAATCTACACATTATTGACATTCTGTTTGCTGATCACACTCGACGTGTGTTACTCTCGAGCTTGAAGTTCTGCGATCAAACTTGCTTGCAGGGTGTGAAGGGCTTCACTCGGAAGCACGGCCATCTTCAACCCAATATTCTTGAGAGCACTGAAAATATCCCTATTAGCTTCCATTTCTGCAGTCAAAGCTCCATCCAGCAGCGCGATGGCCCGAGGATCCAAAGAGTATACCATCTTCACTATTTCAAAAGTTCTTGGCACCAAACTAGTCGACGCCACACTACTCTTCCCTACACCAATTTGTATGAGTAGCTTGGATCTGTAGCGCACACAGAGCTGTCTAAATGGCGACTAAGGCTTGTTTTTACTGCTGCTCAAACTATTGTAGCAATTCCACGGTCGCATCCCTGACCTTATCACCAATGTCATCTAAGTCACCTTCTGTCAAGGTGATCGGGTTGAGCGATAATTTACTGGCCTTGGACATCTTCTGCGACCCTTATTTCTCTTGTTCCCAAGTCCGCTTCACCCAGAAGGGAGTGCTATCCAAGTCTCCTGTTCAGATTGCTACTCATCCTCTGTCTATGGCGAAGGAGACCTCTGAATTTTGTCAGAGTTGCACTCTTCTTCCCCTTCCTTCTCTTTTGCGTGATCCTTAGTGGCGCTCAACTTCCGCTTTGGCTTTTTCCTCAGCCTCCTTTTTTTGTCTTTTAGCTAACTACCACATTTTCAACTGGGCCTCTTCCTTCTTCTGCTTTCTTGCGGACTTATTGGACCCAACTAAAAAATCTGAGGTCATGCACCACTCTGTTGGCCAACGATTGAGGACTGTTGTGATTGTATCATCTGTCATGAGGTATGGGAGATCATACCATTTCTTCTTTAGGTCCTTCCACACCTAGATGGAGATACAATGGAAGTCCTCTTTGAACTCTGCGTATCCCGACCACTGCTCCAAGACGATTGGTGACAACCGTGGTTTCTTGTTGATGTCCATATTGATGCTCATCTCCTTCAAAATCTAGAATACCTTGCTCTCGCAGATTCACGCAGCATCCTTTGTGGCCCATAGTGAAGCAAACTTTGTTGCTTCAGGTACATCGTTTGTGATTAGAGGAAACTGACTGTCCTCCAATAACTGCCACGCAACCACCGCAATTGATAACAACAACCAGGAGTAATGAAACGTCTTACTCTGGTCCTGCCCCTCCCTGTAGTTCGCGAGAAACTCGTTGCACAGGTAGCGTGCCCAATTGAATTGCATTCACTCCCTGCACTGGGCTGCTAATGAAACTACTGGTGTTGACACCTGTCTGCACGACACTTCCACATTATCTTCCCAGCCAAAATCTGGGTAGCCACCTTGACCGCCAGGTCGGTTATGCTGGAAATGGAATATATGTGTGACTTCTTGGCAAGCTTGAACATGTCCTTCATTTGCTCAGCAAGGTCATGCTTGCCCACCTTTACGCCAAATTCATTGGCCGGATTCAGCTCTGAATGTGGCAATAAAGTGATCCTATGGATCAACATATCAGTTATAGGGATTGGCTCCTCCAACCACAGGCACCCGTTGTGCACCAGGAACAGTAACTGTTTGATAACTATCATGGTTATGGGGGTGTGATGGTAATGTGGCACCCATAGCAGATTCGACAATCCTTCCTTTTCTACATCGCGAATTAGCTTCACTGGCCGGATTTAGCCCTAAATGTGGCAATAAAGTGATCCTATGGATCAACATATCAGTTATAGGGATTGGCTTCTCCAGCCACAGGCACCCATCGTGCACCAGGCACAATAACTGTTTGATAACTATCATGGTTATGGGGGTGCGATGGTAATGTGGCACCCATAGGATATTCGACAATTCTTCATTTTCTACCCCACGAATCTGCTTCACCGGCTCTAGCATTGTGACACCCGAATGCTTATAGAATACTCTGTACATGAAATTTTCAGTAGCCAGGTGAGGGAACCGCTCTGTGTCTTCCAGGTTCCAATCCTCAAGCTTTAGATGGGGGATGCGCACGAGGCACAGTCCTTCAAACGTGATTTTCTCTGGCAGCAGAGTTGTATTAAGCATAAATTTACCCTCATCTAGGTCCTTCGAGACCTTCACCTTGCCCTAGCACGAAGACATGTATTTTGGTAACTTGGAGATAGCGTCTATCCCCTCGATATCGATATCCTTTGTGCCCATACCAGTTTCTTTTGCACCCTTGTCAGATTCCAGGTTTACCACCTTGCCTTTCTCCTATGCGGTGGGCTTCTCTTCTTCTGGTGCTTCCTTGGCGACTTACGCATCGATTATGTTGCTTTCTTTTTGTATTTCTTCATCTTAGGCCCCTCTCTTTTTGGCGTAGGCCTTGGCCTGGGTGACCTCGACAATTTCGGGAAGTCAGCAGGCACTTCCACACTCACGACCTCAAGGGCACCTCCCTCAGATGCCATAGATCCTCCATCACTTGCAGTTTCCATGGGCATCGACATGAGGCTAGTAAGGAACTCCTGGGTTTCCTTAGGCAACCTATCAAACACTGAACTAGCCACCAAAGCCTCAAAACTCATAGGATTCATGCACAAACGATAGCTCGACACCTCAATTCGCAAAATGCAAAGTATTTTTCGTTGGGCAGCCATCTGTAATTTATAGGCAAATTTGAATTCAAATCCGACCGTTCCACCCAAAATCTGCTCATAAATGCTAGATTAGTGACATATTTTCAAAGATCTCGTATTTAAATTATGCCTTAAATGCAACCCCCCCCCCCCCCCCCCACTCCTCTTAGTCATTTTCTCACTATCAAATCATGAACAGTAACCGTAACGGTCACTTTCTGACTACCCTGCGCGGTCTCCTTTCCTATAGCACAGCTCTCCGCGCATTTCTGCTATTTTTGTGACATTCTTTTTTTCCAGGAAGTCCCCTAGTCACACAACTCTCCAACCCGGGTAGTGTAGTTTATAGTCTCATACCTCCTTTCAACTACCTGGAGCGCTAAGACCGTGCTTCCATTATATAGTCATCTAGTTGTATCCATGGTGTGTTGCTTCAATCGGCTTCCATTTACCTTCCCTGGAAAGGGATCTCCATTCAATTTCACTAGCTAAACTACTCCACCATTGGTAATCTCCTTGATGATATATGGCCCCAACCAATGCATCCAAAATTTTCCTAGAAATTTATCAAACTTCTTGTCATATAATAAAACCAAATCGTTTAACTTGAAGGTGCGCAGTTTGATGTGTCAATCGTGCCATGCCTTTTCGTGCTCCTTTTGAACTTGCTGATGGAATCTAGCCAGAAATTGTCTTCTTCAAGTTCTGTTAGTTGCACGAGCCGCTCCTCCAGGGCTCCGCAATCTGCCTTTCCTGTGAATTCCACTACGCGTAGACTAAGTACAATGTACTCCATCGGCATCACAACTTCTATGCCATAAACTAGCCTAAAAGGCATTTGTCCAGTCATATTTTTGCAAGTCATTCTGTAAGCCCATAGCCCCGTGGGTACGCGCACATCCAAACTGTTCCTTTGTGCATTGTAAACCTTCGTCAGCATGTTCTCCAATATCTTATTAAATGCTTCCACCATCCCATTAGTATGTGGATGATATGGCGTAGTCTTTTGATGATAAACCTGGAATTCCTCCATTAGCACGTTGATTGTTTCATTAAGGAAATGCGTACCGCAATCGCTCATCAAAATATTTGGGCACCCAAACCTCTTTAGCACATACTCAAAGAGGAATTTTGATGTTGTTGCGCCTGTATATTCCTTCATGGGTTGTGCCTTTGCCCATCTAGTCAAATACTCAGTCACGGTGATGATGTACTACACACCTGTCTTCTTTCCTGGAGGCTGAATTGGTCTTACAAAGTTGATCGCCCACTTCTCGAATGGCTACAATGACATCTATGGATTCATAGGTAGCTCATCCCTCTACTATGGATTCTCGGTCCTCTAACATGCCTCGTATGCCCTACAATAAGCTTTTGAATCCTTATGCAGTGTCGACCATCACAACCCAACGCTTAAAATATTCTATGTGTTACTTTTCCTACATAATGTCCTCCCGCAGCTCCTCCATGAGCTTCAGTAAGGATGTTGTTCCTTTCAAACTCAAGCACATAGTATCACAATATTTCATCTGATCCCATTTTATACAAATGTCCTGCAATGACATAAAAGTATTCCACGCACACCACTAATTCCTTCTTTTGTTGACTAGTATACCCTTCTAGAGTCATTCTCGTCGTCAGGAAGTGTATAATATCCTCAAAGTGGTTGTCTGCGATGCACACCATGAAGATGTGTGCATCAGGAAGCCCTTCCTCCAAATTATTAGGCTCCTCTCCTGTTTCAATGCGCGATAGGTGATATGGCCCCGCATTCAATTGTCCTAGCTTCACAATGACCTCAAAATCATATTCTTGAAACAAAAACAACCATCTGCATATCTTCCCCCCCAACATAGGCTTGTTGACCAGGTATTTCAATGCATAATGTTTTTTATACATTTTAAAGTGATCACTTAACAAGTAGTGTCGAAACTTTTGGAGCGCGTACACCATAGCCAACCCTTCCCGCTCTGTTATTGAATAGTTCTTCTAAGCTTTAGACAACTTCCTACTTGCGAATGTTATGGGATGATCTAGTTCTCCCTCACTGGCTTGTTTCAGTACTACTCCTAGCACAATACATGATGCGTCAACATGCACATGAAATTCTTTCTTCTAATCCGGGAAGACTAGGATCTGCACGGTGACCATTTTCTCCTTTAACACATCCAGGCTTCGCTGATATTCTTCATTACAACAGAATGTAGCATCCTTATTTAACAGTTTTCCCATCGGCACGATAATCTGGGCATAGATCTTGATGAAATTTCTATAATATCCAATATGCCCCAGTGTTGCGCGAAGCTCTTTCACACTTCTCGGCGCCTCCAAGATGAGTATGACCGTGATATTAGCAAGGTCTATCATTAAGCCTTGTCTGTATACCACATGATCCAGCAAGATCCCAAAAGGAACACAAAACAAACATTTCTTCAAATTGAGCACGATCTAATACCTCTGACATGTATCCAACATCGAGCGTAGACTAGCTACATGGCGCTTTACTAGTCCAAACATCATCCAATCATTGAAGTATACCTCCAAAAACTTGTGAATGAAGTCCTTCAACGCCGTGATGCCTACGCATGAAAATATCGTCGGCGCATTCTTCAGTCCAAAAGGCATCACAGTACACTGAAGGCATCCCCATTCAGTCGCAAAGGTCCTCTGACTTCTATCCTTAGGCACGATCTTAATTTGATGGTACCCAAAGACCCCATCAGTGAATGAATATGCTTTCTGACTTCCAACATTGTCCATCACTTCATTGGTGAACGGAGTTGGAAAGGGATCATGTACGTAGGTGTCATTCAACTTCCCGAGATTTACGCATATCCTTATCTCATCCTTCTGCTTCTTTTCCTGAACTACCATTGGGCTTACCCAATCAGATTCTTCCACTAGTTCAATAATGCCTGTTGTGACCATTTTATCCAACTCTAAGTGGACCTTTTCTTTATACTTTGGGTTGAGGCGGTAAGGCCTTTGCTTGACTAGCTTCACGCCTGGTTTTAAAGTAATATTCATAACACTGAAGTCCCCTATTATTCCTTTCAAATCTGAAAAATTCATAGGGGACAAGTCCTGATATTCACGGAGCAACTCAACAACCTTATCTGCTGTGAAATCATCCCAATAGTCCCCAATCTTTGCAAATTTCTTCTCCTCTTCCATGCCAATGTTCACCTATCTAGTTTTGAGTAGTGTGGTGATATCTAGACTCTCTATTTGCAGTCCCTCCACTTCATGGTGACCTTCAGTCTCTGGGATATTAATGTTCCTTGGATCCTTGTCTTCTTCTTCAACAATCACATTGTAGCACCCTAGTGCGTGGCTCAGGTGGGTGGTCGAATCTAGTTGAATCAAATCTAAAGGATCATGTGGTATTCAGAAGATCACTGCCTTGACCACCTGCAATGCCTCATCAATACATTCAAATCCATCCTCAAAATTGAATGTCATCAAGAATCCTTGTCGCAAAACATCCCATTCTTTAGTGCCACGGCGGACGTCTATTTCCAAGTACCAGTTCATCGATATAACATCCAAGGTATGGCAAAACAAATGCACCCATTCAAGTTGAGGCTCTGCTCCATAAACTTCAGTCCATTTTGCCAAGTGATCGCGCGGATTGTTTCTCCCATCATATTTCTCTATTAATCGAACCTTTGGGCGACCAAAATGTATTCTCATCATCTTTCTGCATTCGTGCCAATCATCAAAACTATTCTTGTGCGTACCCCACCATCTTCCGAGCATAGCGTGCAATGTTAAATCCAAAGCCTAGAAGCGATTCTTCTTTGGCACTTCCTTTCAAATGCATCCAAAAATTTATCAACATCAGTTAAACCATCATAATAAGGTAGACTTCTTACCTCCGATGATACACATTGCAATGATTTAGTCATCATATTGCAGCATAGCGTAGATACTTCATGCAATCGATTCTACCAGTCCTCAAGTTCCTCATCTGAATCTGAAGTGCAGGAACTTTCGCGGTCCCATGAAATACATCCATCCGATGTTGGATTCACCCAATATTTATCTACCATTGTTATCTTATAGATCTGGTCCAAATCATCATCACTTTCATAATCACAGACTGGTTCAGTATAGTGCGGTCCTTCTTTAGGGTCCAGGGATACTACTACGCAGAGAGATTTCTTCTCAAATGTCATCTCTATTTCTTTAGATTGATTACCCCATTCATGTTAGTGGCCCAATCGATCCCAAGGAGCGCAGGGTAGGGATTGTTGTCATCCACAATTTATATCACTTTAAAGTCATCCAACGCATTCATGCCTTCAATATCTACCGTTACTTCCTACAATCTTCCCATGGGGATGATGTTTTTTTGATTTTCCATCCTTAACTGAATCAGAGACCACTGTAGCGCAGGTCTCCCCATTCTCTCCCACATCTATTTAGGAAAAGCATTTGCATCTAACCCCAAATCCAAAATTACTTGATCCATCTCATATTCTCCTGTCTACATAGTGAGCCTCATCTTATGCTTACCCATCTTCCAGACTACGCGCAGTCCATCAGGAGCGCTTTATTTTTTAGCACACTTATTTATTAGTTCTTGTAATCCCTTCACAGCCTTTCTATCGCACAACAATTTCAAACAAGTCTCCAAGAAATTGGTAAGAATAGAAGGGTTCATCTCTTCCGCTAGCTTATCCTAACTTCCTCAGGTAGAGGCGTCAACGAATATTTTATTTTCTTCCATAAACGTTTCCCTTGAGTGCTCTAGATCAACCCCAACCTCCTTTTCTAGAGATTTACGGACCAACTCACTTTCTTCAGGATGTTTTCCCTTATTTTCAATAGTCGTCACTCCACTTCGCAGCACACTATTTACATTAGGATCCTCTTCGTGAGGCTTATTTCTCATCATCTGCAGGTTCTAAGTTGGTTGTTGAGGTTGCGCCCCTTTTTCGCATATCTTAGTTAATAATACAGGGAATCTTTTGTCTCATGGTCAAACTGAGTACAATATCGACATGAAAGACGTGTCGAGTTCGTGCATTCTTGTGCATAGTGTCTTGGTCCTCCACAGTTGTAACAAATCACCTAACCCAAGAGCTTCAACCCTCTAAGTTAACTCAGTGCTGGCTAGAAACAAAACTCATTCTATTATAAAAAACAATGGATTACATGAAACTATCACAAGTCTTGCAGCTCGAAAATAGAGTAAATTTTTAGAATCAAAAGTTCAAATCCTACTAAGGTCCTGTCTCTCTACTTATACAACTGAAGTCTCCAACGACTTCCTTAAAATTAGGGAGGTTCAGCTCCCAAACTAGAGATAAATTGGTGCTTTGACTTCCACTTGTTCGACTGCCTTCTAGTCCTCATGATTTTGCTAGTTGCACTCCAAGCTGATGGAGGAATATTCGAATGGAGGGGTAGTAAGTGAGGGGTATTTCCCCACTATAATTCCTCTCCCTTTTTCCGTTCGATTTTTCACCAAGGTCTTTGCCAAAATTCTTTGATTTTATCCTTTATTCTTGCGTTAAATTCACATTAGACCATAAAGCAAAATATCCAACTCTAACTCATCTCATAAACAAAATAACATCAAAAGTATGCAATAAGTTGTGAGAATAGTTGGTTTGACTAAGCTAGGAGGTGAATTAAGGCCCATATAATTACCCAATGATGAGGCTCATCATGGGTCATCCACTTTTTTCCTTTCCATTTGATATTTGCCATGTCATCATGACCTCCAATCCTATGGATCCAAAGAGCTGCTAAACTCCAGAGTCATGTCGCCGATATGTTCAAGAGTTAATCCTTCTACAATTTACACTCATTCCTCATTCTTTGTATCATCCATAATCATTGCATACCCTTTTTCTCGTGTCGGTGATGTGGGATACATCATGGCCTTGTTTCGACAAGGTCACTTCTTATCAACTTCAGCTCATTATCCAGGAAGTTGACCAAGAGAATCCCTTCCAGTACCTTAGATCTTGCATGCCCTAATGGAAAGTTCTTCACACTCGATGATAGGTTCTCATCATTGGCTTTCAATTGAGTGACTTCACGGGTGTTCAACTTCAATTCCTTATTCACACTTCGTGAATTATGTTGTTGGTACCTTGAGATCCATTGTAATTATTGGTGGTTTCTCTCACACTAGTTAACGGTTCACATCATTTACTGGTAATCAAGCGAATTTCTAGCGTGTTCAACTTCGACACATCTATTCACATGTTAGAATTTTTACTTTGATCAAGTTGTTTTGGAGCACAAGACCTTGGGCTCAGATTACAAATGTCTAGGTTGTGAGGCAATGTGACATGATCATGCTTATACATATGTTTCTTTGAGATGGATGGCTGCAACCATACCATGAATCTATTATATGTGATCCTTCTCATTATTGGATGGTTGCGACCATACCGTGGGTTAGATATGATCCTTCTTACTGGATGGTTGCGACCATACCGTGGGTTAGATATGATCAACGATATCCCTCAGTTTATTCCCCACATCGATTTGCAGAGTTTGACACTGATCCTAGCTCCGATCAGCACTTGTGTCCATCCATTACTCATGTCAACCCTCTTTTGGAAAGTTTTTTAAAATGTAGGTGAAGCTTCCAGGTCTAGAAGCTTCATGAACAGAAGTCTGGTAAATGGTTAGTCGAGATAGAGCCGAGAGATATTGTTTGGGATCCTTTCCCCTATTAAAATGGAACAAACCAAAAGGGATGAGTCCTCTCCCATCATAAGAGGATCCATGTCCCCTCTCTCAAGCTATATAAACTTCTCCTATTCCAACCTCAGCTAGCTAATGGAAGGGCTTGAATAATCTGCAAAATCTTGATAGCCTAAACAACTCTTCATAGCCTTCACCTTCTAGTTTGTGCTTGTAAAGGGAGAATAAGTTTGTAGTTTGCTTGGTTTGGAGAAAAGAGGAAGAAGCCTTGAACTTATATTGTTTGAGGTGAATCATGAGATGCTAACAGTGGTGCTAGAACTTGGACATGTCAAAGGAAACCTACAATGCTAAGGCAAAGGTTGTAATTTCCTTTTTGTCATAATAATACAAATGATATTTTGTTTCCTATGTCAATTGCATATGGTATTTGGTAGCTTAAGGATCCTTAGCCTTTTAAGTAGGTTGAATATATTGTATGCTATCATGTGTGCTTTGGTTTCTTGTCTATTTGTTTCAGGTGCTTGATTGACATTAAGGAGTTGATCGCTTGAGCAAAGACAAAAGGACTTCATCAAACAAGGATAAGCGATACAAGAGGTAGGATCTTATCCATTCTCAATCTAAGGGAACTTATGCCAGATTTTCTTGTTTGTGGCTAGACCCTCTCCCCTAGGCTAGAGGGATTGTCCCTGTCCGCAGACAAAATCTTCCTACTCCACAACCTCTTAATACAGACATGGAGACCGATTCCCCAGTCAGCATGGACAAGACACAAAAGAGAACTGTTGACACTTTAGGGACAACAAACAAGGAAGAAGGGCCAGCTCATTAAAGGGCCAAAATTCAAGGGCAACCACAGGAACAGGAACATGAACAAGAACAGGAAGGAGAAGAACCAAGCATCCAGCTCCATAAACAAGTGTCTGAGAGCCTAGGCTTTCAGGTTAATTTTGAAATGCCTCCAGAAGTTTCAAAAAAATCCTCGACTGAGGTAGCCATCCCAGACTCTGAGGAGAGTCTTTATGCAGCAGGAATAGGTTGGGCACAGGGAAGGAACATCCAAGTGAGAAGATACATCAATACATGACTTCACAGGTCACGCCTCGACACTCTTGGTTATTAGATGCAATGGATCTAGAGAAGGAAGAGATGAAAATCAGATTAAAGCACCCATTTGTCCAAACTTTGCCTTCAAGTTCCAAGTTTTAGGACTTAGATGTGTCTCTCGATTTGACCAGTATCCCTATGGTGGACAAGGTCAACCTACTTAGGCAGGTAGGAGAAATGTTGTAGAATGACATCAATAAGAATCAAATGATTAAGGATCGAACCCAATATTATATAGACAAGATCGTCGAGAATGTAAAAGTTGAGAAGATCAAGTCTCGTGCTCTCCTAAAAAAGGAGTATTATAAAGAGTTGATCATGAAAATGGGATTGGATCTTGCAAACGAAGCAACAGTGGTAGCAGTAATAAAGGAAACCAAGATAGAGAACGTAATCTTGAGAATACAACTAAAGATGACTGAATGTGAGCATGTTCAAATCCCTGACCTAATCCAAAGTGAAAAGGAAAATGGGGTGGTAACATGGGAATTGAATGCAAGAAGAGAAAGAGTTGAAGTCCTGCAACAAATGGTGGATGATTTACAAAACCAGATCAATTCTCATTTATGTATTGTACTTGTCCAAGACGATCATCAAGGCCCCATTGATCGCCTTACTAGGGCATTAACAAAAATAAAAATTTTTGAGAATGAGTTGGGGAGAGTTCAAAGGGAGTTGGATGCATCCAAAGCCTAGGTGGCCTAGAAAGAGAGACAACTCCAAGTGGAAAATTTGAACATATACAAGCTCATAAAACAGTTGCATAGTGCAACTCAAGAGATCAAGGAGTTGAACACAAAACTAAAAACAAATATGACACTCATAGAAGCTAGGCAAGGGGTCTGGGACAAGATCATCTAGGAATTTGATCAATGCTGGGAGCAAGTAGCTCTAATACATGATAAAAAGAAGCTCTATAATGAATATTCCCCTTCTCTTCAAAGCGACAAGCAAACTAGTATTAACAACTCCCAATATGCTAAGAAGTACATTCAATCTTTGATAGAGAGAATGATTAAGAAGATCAGGCACTCGATATATGAGATAGAATGGAAACAGTAGTTGAGATTTCTAAAGTTATCTCTAAAGAGGAAGCCAAGGCTAAGGTGGAACAAAGTTTGGCCAAGCTATAGGAATATTTGTCAAGCTTTGATGTCGCGTTCAATCAACTTCTAGAGGTTGGGTTACTTAACTAGTGGGGAGAAAATAGAGAATTACTCACATAGGAGGTGTATAATTAGAAATTGGCTGAGGTTAAGAGTAGGACAGATCTAGCACCTAAATAATAACAGTCCTCAAAGGAACAACCATTACCAACTTCTTAGAGAAATAATTTAACATTCTCGAGATGATTAAAAGTATCTCTTAGTGCAAATTGGATTATGTCAGGATGATCAATCTTCGTCTCCCCTACCGAAAATTTAGTTCTATTCCACCTCCTCGTCCAGCCATGTGGCAGTGATGCAAGCAGTTTGTCAACCATCCTATGCTTCAAATGGTTCATCCATGGGGTTCTATGGCTTCCCACCAAGCATCCAGGTCGTCTCATCGACCATGAATATCATGTTTATTTTTCCAGTGATGGCCTTTGATTTTACTTTTCAGTTGTTTCTACCTTATGTTTGTTATGCTTTTAACAAGACATTCTATTATTGTTAAGAGAGTGGTGCCTTTGCGCATGCTCAAATTTTGATTCGTAAATTTTGTAATGATGATAAAGATCAAGAAGGAATATCTTCTTAATGGCCTATTCTTCAGAGGCTTTTTCGTATATATAAATTCCTAAAAAAGGAAAACAGGTTCAGAATCTAAAACAAGAAACTCTATGTTATTTTGGATAACTATGAGTTTGAGATATGTATCTTTTAGAATGTTAACGAAATCGTGGTTATTCCTCATTCCAATACTACAATATGTTATCTCTCTATTTAAATTCCATTATGTTCATTTTTCCTCTCTGATTTCACATTATTGTAGCTTCCAAAAGTGTTTCATTTGTTCTCACAGGTTCATTTGTATTAACGCGTTAAAGCCTATGTCTGTTTGAATCTTCAAAACTAAATATTTAAATTTCCCTCCGTGAATAATTGCACCCATTTCTCACTAATCCATTGTGTCTTTCTTAACTCAGATAAGTATAGAATTCTTGATGTTACAAGCTCTATGTGAAGAGTTTTCCTTTCTCTTTATCTGCCTTCATCACTTTTCTAAAGAAAATTAATCTAAAAGTCCTTAAACTGTTCGACCTTCACGAGTTATCATATATATTTATGTTTGTGAATATGTACGATAATGTACCAAGGACTACATGGACTATGTCTTTTGATGAATGAACCAAACCAATATTGTTTATGATATATATGTATATGTGTGTATAAGAAAAATATATGTGATGTCTCCAGTCTTCGAAGAACTATCTGAGACACCTAAGATCTAGATGTTCCATGCATTGGTCTTGTGGAAATCCAAGGTTGTCTCTGGAATCGACAACATTTTTGGCGTCATTTCTGGGGAACGTATCAGAGTATTTTTCCCTTGGTGTACGAAAGTTTAGGCACTCTTTGTGTAGGTGAGAAAAGACATTTTGATTGCACCTTCATCACCTTGGTGACTCCACAATTCTCATTCTCATTTATCATCTTGGCTTTTAAAAAGCCCCACATTAGTTCAGATACCTCTCAGCAGAGAACCCCATCTATGTCTAATACAGAGAAGCTAATTTTCAGAAGTGTCTAGAAGGAGAAAACCCCTACTACCAATGTTATTGTCTCATCATTTTTTTAAGCCTCCTCATCCAACTTCCAACACATTATCATTCATTGTTTAGATTTTACTCCTGAGGTCCTAACATACCCTCCAGAAGATGACCTAGGACAACATACCCTCTAATCAGAAGTTAAGGAAGAAGAAATTTTAATTACAACTCATTTTTCTTCATTTCCTCCTCCTCTTGAGATTTGAAAAGTTAAAGCTATCCTCACTAACAACAATATTCATTGTGCATTCAATCACACTACTCTCAGTCTAACTACTCTAACCACTATGATCTTGACCCAATTTCCTCCAACAAATCTCACTCCTCCCCCATTAATTCATATGACTATTCCATGTTTCTTACTGAATAATTATGCCCCTCTTGATTTGCCTCAACCCCTAAGTGTCATGCCTTAGGACTACCTAAATATTTTTCCTAGGTTCAATGGGGAGGAGGAGAACACTGCACAAAGACATATTGAAACCTTCTGTGCTTTTGTTAAGAACCTAAATGTAGAACAATTGGATGTTGTCCTTATTCTCTTTGTTCAATCACTTGATGGGGAATCTATAAAATGGTTTAAATCCTTTCCTAATTCTTCCATCACCACCTCGAAAGATTTCACACAAAAGTGGGGTGAAAAGAGAAATCATGAGTATGTCCTCATACAATTCAATGCTATAAGGAAGAAGCTAGAAGAAGATATTTTAGAATTTATAAAAAGGTTCAACAAGAAATATAATAACCTGCCTACTAAGATAAAACCTCCCCAAGTTTTTCCCCGTGTAGTATTTATGGGAGCCTTTGAATCAGAATTTGGTTTTACCCTAAGAGAGAGGAAGTCTCGTACTTTGGACAACTCCAGGTGGATGCTCTTGAGGTCGAAGCAAATTTCACCTCGGTAGGGAAGTCAAGAGGAAAAAATGATTATACTGAGAAGAAAAAGGGGAAATAAGAAACATCCTCCTCTGGTCAAGATAAAGAATCACCATATCTGAAGTGGGAAGAAATGGATAAACTGATTAAGAGTTTATCACATAAGTTGGTGAATCTTGAGCTTGAGAACAAGAGTCTCACGAAGCAGAATTCTCAAGGTAACTGTTGTTCCTTATGAAACCAATTTCTCGGCTGTGGGGAAATTATGCTTAAGACATTAATAAATATTATTTACTATCACTTATTGTTTGTTGTGTTCTCAAATGAAGGACCTGGAAAACTTGGTCTTTAACTCTTAATACATGTATGACTAGAACATCTCAGAATGCCATTTGTTGCTAGATATAAATGATAAATGAAGAAAGCTTACAGGGGAAGTTAAAGATAATATGTTGATCTTTCACAGAAACTACTATCTGTAACTTAGAGGAATTATGATAATGAGAACTGAATCATAGACAATATGCTTATCTCTCATAGAAACTATTATCTATAATTTAGAAAAGAATTGAAGACTTCAAGTATAGGAGCGCTCTTTAAGGAATTTTAACCTTATCTACATAAGCAAATAAATACCCACTGCTTCATTACTATACTTGAAAAGAAGAAAACATAGCATGACACATGACGGAGAAGCTTACAAAATTATATGCAACAACTCATGGAAACTTTTGATTTTTTCATTAATCAACGATGATATCAGGAATACAGTGGCCTAGTCTCCGAGTTCTCCAAGGTTCCCACCCTTAGTAAAATTTTCCACCTTTATACATTTGTTGAACAGTTATTGATTTCTAAAACCTATCTAACTATTTTCTAACTATGTGAAGTAAAACTACTACAAAATTTATAGAGGGTAAAATACCTCAAACAACATGAAATAGCAAGAGCAAAACTGAATTTGGAAGGAGATGATAACTGTTGGCTCGCTCTACTTAATCTACTGTTGAATTCCTCTGTAAATTCCTTAATCTGCTTTAATCATGATAAAATGTGTTTAACTTGTGCAAAACTAGGTTACGCATGTATCAAATTCGACCAACTACCTTTTCTTCAAATCTGGCCATATCACTGATTTAAATGAAAACAATGCAAACCTTTTGTTTACTGTGAATCTCAAAAAGTATTAAATATGTTTCATAAATCCATTAGATCTGAAAACCCATCGCATAGTCAGCCTTATATATATATATATATATAGATATATATATATATATATATATATATATATATATATATATATATATATATATATATATAATATATATATATATATATATATATATATATATCAACATAATGTTAGGCTTACGCATTAATTCTTCAAAACTGCCCTTTTTCCATTATATACTTTATAACAAAAATATACCGTAAGATATGCTTTTTCGCTTATCGTAATCGACCCAGAAACCATATATATAAATATTATAATGGCCATGGACCCGATGGAATAATTAACCATAATGCATGTAATATCAAGTCTCGCCATTGTAAATCGCAATCAGTGATTGGCGAGATCATATATATATCAACGTTGTGCAATAGCCATGGACCCGCCGGAACTATAAATCATAGCGTAATCCATATCAGGTACTACCTGCCGTTACTGTGGACCAGACGAAGCTATAAATGCAACACATAATCTTTCGGGTCTGGCCTACCCATACCGCTATCGGCATAGTTATATGTGTATGTATTAAAACAAATGCGATAGCGTGGATGCCCCAGCTTATAAAATATAACATATATGTATTTCGGGTCCACCATCACGAGTCACAACTAGTGGATCCCAACATTCGTGGCTCTGCAGTGTGGCAAACCTGACAGAACTTTAAACCACAACATATTTACCTTTCGAGTCCAGCCCTTCAATATTTAACGCTTGTTTCTTTATAAACCTGATATATTACATATATATGTATATATGGTTATGGCTTCATTTATATTACAATTTAACTTTATTATATGGGTAATTTCTTTATACTTATTCCTTTTGTGATTTTGATGTATTATAATTACCTTATCTCTAGACTTTGCGAAATGGAAAATATAAAGGGTTTCATTGAGATTGAACCCCCTTAATTATTTTAGGCCACATTTTGTGCTAAAATTAAAAAATAAAGCTTAGATCACAATATAGGCTACAACATCTGGCTCCACCTGGGGATAGTGCTTTTGCCCAGAAGCACTAAGAACCTCATATCAGTGCCTTATCCCTTGGGCATGGAATCATATATTGCCTCTCCAAGATTAAGTGTGTGAAAACATGTATAGTGAATCCACACCAGTATCTGCAGTAATTAGATGCTTGTGCTTTGATAACAAAATATTGAGAATCATAGATCAATAGCCTTAGTTGGGAATGGAGTTCAAAAATGTAAAAACCTTGAAATCTGACAACTGAAAACCTAACAATCTTGAAGTTTGACGCCTCTATAAACCAGTTTCCAACTGGGAAAGTCACCCTTATTCATCCACTAATGATTTAACTGAAGAACTGCAGCTTGAAACCAAATGCTCAACAAATAAGCTTATTTTTGTACAAGTTCCCACATATGTACATGACTGACCTCAATCAGGTTAAGTCGATCTTCCAATGATACTAGATTAGCATTTGAGTGCTTAAGTAAGAACCATTCTGCCAGTGAATCTTGAAAATACCATTCATCCTGAACAAAAAATAAATTATGCATAAAAGCAGCTCACAACAAAAATTAGAAGTATATCCACCAAAAGATATGTGTAGACTGCTGATAAATTCCTCCATGTAGTCTGCCACAAGATCTTCAAAAGTATGAGAAAAAACATGTTCTCGATCAACTCCAACAAAGAAATTCTCTATATATGAAGGGCCTTGCCCAATTGAACCTTCTGTTGGGGTAATATGTTCAGTAGAACAATCAGAAAAATCTTTAAGAAAATAATCTATGTCACTTCCATGTTTCCACTCTTCATCTCTAAGTTTTGATTGAAAATAACTTGTAATTGTAACCTCGGGAAGAAAAAGGAATTTTTTTACATTACTATATGACATCAATCAACTTCAAATAGATTGTTTACCTCTGATCCATGAGCATCATTGTGTTCTTCAATGCACTTATATACAGTCTCTTTATCAGCTTCCTTTTTGCATGAGATAGCCTCTTTTGCTATGATAAATGACTCAATATGTTGTTTTCCAACACATTCCACTTGTTGGTTTCTTCCTGTAGGTGCAACATCCAACTGATGAACTTGAAGGGCTTCTTCCTATTCCCCATTTAAATCATTTTCATTATAAATGGGAGGATCATCAAACTCATCAAAATAAAATCCTTGTGGATTTATTTGCAACTTAATTGTTTCTTCCTCCTCTAGACTGCTAAGTAGAGATTCTTGATGCATGTTTACACTTTCCTCCATCTGAATACTCTCTTGATTTGCCTGAAACAGAGTCAACTGATTCTCTACTTGGGAAATTATTGAAGAAAATTGTTCTATAACCCTCTCCACATCATTTTGAGAAAGTGATAGTTCCTCACTTTTAGAGACCTGCTCATAACTCTGAATGCTTGATATACTATCAACAAAATCATTAGTTCCATCAACAAGATTATCTTGAGCCTTTAAAGTTTCTCTAGATACTCACAACAACCTTCAAAGAGAAACTTGTGTGGATAATAAGCTTTACAAGAATAATTGAACACTGTATGGAAATCTTTCAAAGATGAAATGATTGAAAGAGGCAAAGACCTGAACCAAGTCCTAGCTTCTTGATCTAAAGAAAACATAAACAATTTCATCTAAAATCTTCATGAATGATGCCTTGCTACTCCATGCATTCATGAAACTCTTGGAGGTGCTGAGCTGTATCTTCATGATCCTTTCTACTGAATCTTGGAAGATACTCATTCCACACAGAAAACGAAGGCATATCATGGGGATAGCCAGTGATTCCAGTAAAATTAAATGGATCAAATTTATGGATTAAGAATGCAAGGAGAGCCATTAAAACCCAGAAAAGAAAACTTCAAAGTCTAGTGGAGTCACCAATCAAAATGGTAAGTGAAAATCACAGGTGTGCATATACAACCAACTGTTGAAACTTGTCACTCTCAAGAATCAGCTTCAAACTTAATGAACCTATGGAAAAGCATTCTTATTCTATTGCTTTTTAGACTGTGGTCTTTGTTACAATGGAGTCAACTTTTATTTCTTTTATTCAAACAACCAAGTATTTCCTCCTCACTAAACAACCAGAGGAAAATATTTAAACCCAGGGAAAAAAAATTCTTCTTATCCTCTCTCCCCACCAACGGCGCCAATTAATGTTGTTCCTTAGGAAACCAATTTCCTGGCTGTGGGGAAATTGTGCTTTAAGACATTAATAAATATTATTTACTGTCACTTATTGTTTGTTGTGATCTCAAATGAAGGACCTAGAAAACTTGGTCGTTAACTCTTAATACATGTATAACCAGAACATCTCAAAATTCCATTTGTTGTTAGATATAAATGATGAATGAAGAAAGTTTGCAGAAGAATTTAAAGATAATATGTTGATCTTTCACAGAAACTACTATATGTAACTTATAGGAATTATGATATTGAGAACTGAATCATAGACAATATGTTGATCTCTCACAGAAACTATTATCTATAATTTAGAAAAGAAGCGATGACTTCAAGTATAGGAGTGCTCTTTAAGGAATTTTAACCTTATCTACATAAGTAAATAAAGACCTATTGCTTCATTACTATACTTTAAAAGAAGAAAACATAGCATGACACATGACAGAGAAGCTTACAAAACTATATGCAACAACTCATGGAAACTTCTGACTCTTTCATTAATCAACAATGATATCAGGAACACAGTGGCCTAGTCTCTGAGTTCTCCAAATTTCCCGCCCTTACTTAGTAAAATTTTCCACCTCTATACATTTGTGGAATAGTTATTGATTTTTGAAACCTATCTAACTGTTTTCTAACTATATGAAGTAAAACTACTACAGAATTTATAGAGGGTAAAACACCTCAAAGAACATGAAATAGAAATAACAAAATTGAATTTGGAAGGAGATGATAATTGTTGGCTCGCTCTGCTTAATCTACTGTTGAATTCCTCTGTAAATGCCTTAATCTGCTTTAATCATGATAAGCTATGTTTAACTTGTACAAAACCTGGTTACGCATGTATCAGATTCGACCAACTACCTTTTCTTCAAATTTGGCCATATCATTGATTTAAATGAAAATAATGCAAACCTTTTGTTTACCGTGAAACTCAAAAAGTATTAAATATATTTCATAAATCCATTAGATCCGAAAACCCATTGCATAGTCGGCATTTTCCATAGATATATATATATATATATATATATATATATATATATATATATATATATATATATATATATATATATATATATGATATATATATCAATATCAACATAATGTTAGACTTGCACATTAATTCTTCAAAACTACCCTTTTCCATTATATACTTATAACGAAAATATACCGTAAGATATGATTTTTCGCTTATCGCAATCGGCCTACAAACCATATATATAAATATTATAATGGCCACAGACCTGATGGAATAATTAACCATAATGCATGTAATATCGGGTCCGGCCATTGTAAATTGCAATCAACGATCGGCGAATCATATATATATATATATATATATATATATATATATATATATATATATATATATATATATATATATATATATATATATATATATATATATATATATATATATATATATATAGATATAGATATATCAATGTTGTGCAATAGCCGCAAGCCCGACGGAACTATAAATCGTAGTGTAATCCATATCGGGTCCGGCCTGCTGTTACGCAAACCCAACGAAGCTATAAATGCAACACATAATATTTCGGGTCCGGCCTACCCATATTGCTATCGGCATAGTTATATGTGTATGTATTAAAACAAATGCAATAGCGCAGACCCTCCAGCTTATAAAATATAACATATATGTATTTCGGGTCCGCCATGGCAAGTCGCAATCGACGGATCCCAATGTTCGTGGCTCTGCGGTGTGGCAGACCCGACGGGACTTCAAACCACAACATATTTACCTTTTGGGTCTGGCCCTTCAATATTTAACACTTGTTTCTTTATAAACCCGATATATTACATATATATGTATATATGGTTATGGCTCCATTTATATTACGATTTAGCTTTATTATATGGGCATTTTATTTGTACTTATTCCTTTTGAGATTTTGATGTATTATAATTACCTTATCTTTTGACTTTGCAAAATGGAAAATATAAAGGGTTTCATTGAGATTGAACCCCCTTAATGATTTTAGGCCACATTTTGTGATAAAATTAACAAATAAGGCTTAGATCACAATATAGGCTACAACAGTAACAACCGAGGATATAAGCCACAGTACAGAAGGCCACCTTTGAAGATACTTCAAAGACAAAGAAAATATCAACTTGATCAGATCCCCCCTCATCTATATATAGAAAATGACCCAAATGAACAACCACAAGATACCCATGAGACATGTTATGACAAGGAAGCAGCAGTAAATGAGGAGGACATAGGCGACTATTGTAAACAATTTTCTGATTTCATGCAAGCACAACTACATCGAAGGTATGATCTTAGATCTTCAAGAAAGAGGTCGAGTTAACCTGAACAACAAAATGAGTCTCTCCCCAAGATACTCCCCCAGCGCCAGATAAAGGGAAAGGGCAGTTGAATCCTTTCTCATCCACAGTAAAATCCCCCTTGAATAAGGAATGCACTAGCTCTGAGCAACACGTGGAAGAGAAGGCACCTGTTCTGATAAAAACTACCAATGAAAAGGAAAGAGAAGTAGAACCATGAGGCATAAATAAAGGCAAATTTGCATTCAATATTCATAGGGAACTCAAAAAGGTAAAGATCCTTGTTCCTATAATTGAGACTCTAAAACAACCCACTTATAAAGCCCAAATCTCCTGGTTCATGCTTCCATCCACCTCAGTACCATCTCATGATTGTTTAAACCTTCAAGAAGAAAGACCAATGGTTGTGATCGGGCCTCATGTTGAAGAACTTTATCCTTCCACTACACCATTTTATTTGACCCTGGTAATTCATGACCTCTTATTGCATAACTGTATGTTGGACTCTAGAGCCTCACATAACCTCATGCCCTTAGCTGTTATGGAACAACTTGGTTTACAGATCACCAGAGCTTACAAGGACTTATACTCCTTTGACTCCCAAAGGGTAAAATGCTTGGGAATGATAAAAGACCTAGTGGTGAATCTGGCTCAGATCCTTGTGAAGAGCGTAGTGATGGATATAGTAGTAGCAGATATCCCTGATCGATTCAGTATGCTCCTATATAGGTCTTAGGGTTCTAAGGGGGGGTTCTATCAATTTAGATCTAAATTATGCCACTATTCCCACTTTTGGAGGTGAAGAAAGGAGGTTGTATAGAGAGTCAAGATTCATAACAATAGTGACCCAAGAGGAAGGTTCCAAGAATTCTCCTGTGTATGAGAAAGAAAGTGACCTCTCCTGCCTAATACGAGAAGAAGATGAGACCATTTAAGAAAAAACACAAGTACATCTAACGATGCAGTTAGATGACCAACACAAAGATAAAGGAAAATTATGGAAATTATACTTTGATGGGGTGGATTCCAAAGAGGAAAATGGAGCAGGGGTATTGTTGGTATCCCCTGAGGGTAGCTTGATAACCCTCTCCTTCAAACTATAATTTGAGGCAGTCAACAACGTGGAAGAGTATGAGGCATTTCTCCTTGGACTACAAACAACAAGGAATATGAATATTAAATGATTAACTGTATATGGAGACTCTGAGTTGATTGTAAAGTAGATTAGAAATCAGTGTCAAGCTAAGCAACCCAGATTGAAGACCTACCGGAATGAGGTATGGGACTTAATTGATAACTTCTTATTTGCCTTTAATATTCAATTTCTTCCCAGAGAAGGAAACAACATGGTTAATTCCCTTGTAGTAGCAGCAAGCAATTTCAGACCTCCTCAAACTCAGCTTCTCATCTATGAGGTGGAGGTCATACATAGACCCTCTATACCTGATAATGTCAAGTACTTGCAGGTGTTCGAGGACAATGAATAGATCAAACACTTTATACAAGTAGTTGGGGAATTCGCTACGTCAACTAATGATCAAGAAGAGGAAAAGGAGGCTAACCAAGGACCAACTTCGTGGGAAGACACAATGGTTGGACATAGAATTTTACAACTGAAAGGGAATACTATTCCTCGTGGGTTAGCTCCATTGGAAATATTATTTAATAAGAATAATGTGGCTTCCAAATCAACAACTCCAGAGATAGACAAATAGGTTGAAGATTGTAATATTGGCTCAGAATGAACCCCAAATGGTTAGACTATAAAAATAGATCCCCTCACAATATAAGAAAAGGTATTTAAATCTTTTCAAAATCTATAAGAATGCTTTTTCTTGGTCTTATGAGGATTTAAAAATATTTGACACTAACATCATACAGCATAAGATTCCTTTAAAGAGTGGAATGAAAATTTGAAAACAGAATCTCAGGTAGATTAATCCTCTCTTACTCACCTTTATTGAAAAATAAGTGAGGAAACTTGTACAAGCTAAAATCATAGTGCCTTAAGATACTCATAATGGGTGGCAAACCTAGTCCAAGTTCAGAAAAAGAATGGGGAAATTAGGTTATGTGCAGATTTCTGGAACCTTAAAAGGGCATATTTAAAACATAACTACCCTTTGCCTAAGATGGATTACATATTGCAAAGGTGGTTGGATCAGTTAGAATGTCCATGATGGATGGGTTCTCCGGTAATAACCAAGTGGCGGTCCACCCAAATGATTAAAAAAAAAAAAAAAAAAAAAAAAAAAAAAAAAAAAAAAACTGCTTTCACCACCCCTCGGGGAACTTTCATGTATGCTCACATGCATTTTGGTCTTAGTAATGCAGAGGCCACATTTCAAAGAGATAAGGGTAAATATTTTATAGGGGAGCAAGACAAGTTCATAGTGGTATATTTGGATGATGTCACAATCTTCTCTAAGACTGATGAAGAACACATCCTACACTTGAAACTCACCTTTAAGAAGTTTAGGAGGTATGGGCTATATTTAAATCCAAAGAAAGCTCAGTTTGACTCAAGTGAGGGGAAACTAATAGGACACATAGTAACATAAGAAGGAGTGAAAATCGACCCTAAGCGAGTAGAAGCTATCAGTCACGTTCCCCTACCGAGAAACAAGAAAAATATCCAAGTCTTTTTGGGGAGAATCAATTTTTTGAGAAGGTTCATACCCAACTATGCAGAAATAGTGAAGGGTATTACAAATATGCTAAAAAGGGAAAATGAATTCAAATGGAGCCCTATCCCTCGTGAATCTTTAGCTAGAATTAAAGAAGCTTTTGCTGAAGCCCTAATACTAGTCATTTCTGACTACTCACCACCTTTCTATGATTTTTCTTTCGCTTCTCCACATACTATTATTGGAGTTCTGCTACAAAAACATAAATATGGTTATGAGCAGCCCATTGCCTTCTTCAACCATGTTCTGAGGGATTCTGAGTTGAAATAGAATATCTTGGAAAAACAAGCCTACGAACTAGTCAAATATTTAAAGGCATTTCAAATATATGTACTAAATTACAGCATATGTTCCAACAACAACAGTCAAGGATATTCTGGTGCAAGGGGATAGTGAAGGAAAAAGGGGTAGGTGGATTGCTAAGATCCAAGAATATGGGTTAGACATAAAACCTACTAAGCTCATAAAAGAATAGGGGTTGGCCAATATTTTATCATATTCTAACTTCCAAGCTTTGGTGATAAACCTAATAATAGAGGGATGCGGAGCAGAAGTTCAACAAAATGGGATCAAAACCTCAGGGAAAAATATTTGTGCTAAATATGAAGGGGAACCCTAGTATAAGAATATCATCCTAAGGTGCCCACTAGGGCTGGATAGATCTAAATACAGAACGTTGAGATTGCAAACCCAAAAGTATATCGTATGTAATGGTCAACTCTACTGGAAGGACCCTGTGGGAGTTCTAATGTTATGCTTGGTAGAAGGTGAAACTCATAAGGTGATTAAATAATTTCATGGAGGAGGTTGTGGGGGTCATTACAACTGGAAGACCATGGCTCACAAAATCCTCAAGGCAGGGTTCTACTAGCCTGTGCTCTATGGAGAAGTTCATTCACAAATTAGATCATGTTAGAAGTGCCAAGTATTTTCTAAGAAGAAAAAACTTTCCCCTCTCCCCTTGATCCTAGTACATGTGGAAGAACCCTTAAGACAGTGGGGACTAGATTTCATAGGTGAGATAAATCCACCTTCCAGTGACCAACACAAATGGATATTCATGGCCACAAATTATTTCACGAAGTGGGTAGAGGACATGCCAGCCAAAAATGCTATTGAATCTATGGTAATCTAGTTTATAGAGGAGAACATATTATCGCGTTTTGGTTTCCCTACCAAGATTATCACTGACAATTCTCAAGTCTTCAAATCCACCAAATTCATCACCCTCTTTCAGAGGTTCAATATCATCATCGGACACTCCACTACCTACTATCCTCAAGGAAACGGTTTAACTGAATCCTCAAATAAAACTGTAGTGAGAGTGTTGAAGAAGACCATCACTGAGAATCAGAGAAACTCAAACACTCAATTTAAGTTTTCCCTCTGGGCTAACCGAGTGACTCCTAAACGATCCACTGGAAAATTTCTTTTCGAGCTAGTATATGGTAAGGTTGCAATCTTCCCAATCCAACTGGAAATGCCAGTGGCAAAGTTGTTGCAAGAAGCATAGGAAGAACCAAATTCTTTGACATGAAGGATAAACCAACTGGTTGAACTTCATGAAAACAAGGGAACAGGTGGGGGTTAAATTGGAAATCTACCAATAGAAGATGAAATCCCTGCTTGACAAAAAGGCCAAGGATAGACCTTTACAACCAAGAGATTTGGTTCTCCGATGGGACGTCGAAAGGGAAGACAAAGGTAAACACGAAAAATTTGATCCACTATGGTTTGGCCCTTTCACAATTTCAAAGGATAAAGGAAATAATATGTACCTGCTCGAAAATCTGGAAGGAGAATTTTTAGAGCTGCCAGTAAATGGTTAGTTCCTCAAACTCTATTTTCAGAATTAAAGGTACCCATCTTTCACACATTGTAAAGATCGGTGTGTGCATTGTAATTATCATATGAAATTTCTAGTTTTCTCCTAAAAATTTTGCTTTCATAAATTTTTTGTTTGTTTAAAAATACTCCATGCCCAAGAGAGAAGTTCCCATACTACAAGTTCTTGACGTATTGCAATCCAATGCCCCATCCCCAGGTGGAGCCAATGTTATCACCAGATAGCACTAAGGTCTCTTCATAGAAATGAGATGACATGATGTCTGCATAAAGGTGCTAAGCAAGGTTCGAAGTGAGCACCTTAACCTACAAAAGTTAAGAATCATGTGTCCACGGGTGGATAATACAATGATCCAAACTCGAGTGATGAGCTAAGGTTTAAACAAACTATGCTGGATAAGGTGTGGTTTAAAAGATTATACGCTTAAATTTCTACCTCTCCCTCCCCCCCACCACCCCCCCCCGAAATCTACATATGATCGCATCTAAGCGCATTTCCGACAGCAAAGTTACAAGCGGCTTAACACCTCCACAGACCCTTGGTGTTGAATAATTCAGTGCTTGATGAATGGCCATGATAAATTTTGGCCCACGAAAAAGGCTTCCTTCGCACCGCAATCAAATTTTCCGAAACGGGTAAGGACCACCCAACATGTGGTCTCCTCTTATTCGCTGCTCAAATATTCAGGTATCAGGTATGATGGTGACATCTGCACAAATAGTGAAAGGTAAAGTTTCTTTCTCATTGTATAAGTCCATCCCCTTTCCTCCTGATCCAACCCATAATTGTCACGTGTCATCCCCTCGCACATAAGATCTAAATGTTCCAAGCACTGGTCTTGTGACAATCCAAGGTTGTCTCTAGAATCAACAACATCTTTTGGCGTTGTTGTCAGAGAAATTATTAGAGGATTTTTCCCCTGGGATACAACAATTCAGGCACTCTTTGTGTAGGTGAGAAAAGACATTTTGATTTCACCTTCATCACCTTTGTGACTCCATAATTCTCATTCTCATTTATCATCCTGGATTTTAGAAAGCCCGCGCTCATTTAGATACCTCTCAATAGAGAACCCCATCTATATATGATCCAGAGAAGCTAATTTTTAGAAGATTCTGGAAGGAGAAAACCCCTACTACCAATGCTACTATCTCATCATTCTTTGAAGCCTCTGCATCTATTTCCCAACAAGCTATCATTCATTGTTCATATTTTACTCCTGAGGTCTTGACATACCCTACAAAAGACGACCTAGGACACAATACCCTTCGATCAGAAGTTAAGGAAAAAGAAATTTCAGTTACAACTCCTTTTTATTCATTTCCTCCTCCTCCTAAGATTGGAAAAGGTAAAGATATCCTCACTAATAGCGATATTCACTATGCATTCAATCACATTGCTCTCAGTCTAGCTACTCCAACTATTGTGATGTAGACCCAAGTTCCTCCAGAAAAGATCACTCTTCCCCCATTACTTCAGATGGTTATTCTGGGTTTCTTACTAAATAAATATTGCCCTCTTGATTTGTCTCAACCCCTAAATGCCATGCCTCAAGACTACCTAAAGATTTTGCCTAGGTTCAAGGGGGAGGACAAGAACACTACATAGAGACATTCAAACCTTCTGTAATTTTGTTGAGAACCTAAATGTAGAATAATTGGATGTTCTCCTTAGGCTCTTTGTTAAATCCCTTGACAGGGAAGCTAGAAAATAGTTTAAACCCTTGCCTGATGCTTCCATCACCACCTAGGAAGAACTCAAAAACTATTTCACACAAACGTGTGGTGAAAAGAGAGATCATGAGTATGTCCTCACAGAATTCAATGCTATAAGGAAGAAGCTAGAAGAATATATTTCATAATTTATAAAAAGGTTCAACAAGCGATATAATAACCTGCATGTTGAGATAAAACCTTCCCAAATTGTTTCCCATGTAGAATTTGTGGGAGCCTTTGAATCAAAATTTGGTTTTACCTTAAGAGAGAGGAAGTCTCACACTTTTTTACCAACTCCAGGTTGATGCTCTTGAGGTGGAAGAAAATTTCACCTACGTAGGGAAGTCAACAAGAAGGAATGATTCTACTGAGAAGAAAGGCGAAAGAGGAAACATCCTCCTCTAGTCAAGCTAAAGAATCACCATATTTGAAGTGTGAATAAATGGATAAATTGATTAAGAGTTTATCACATAAGTTGGTGAAGCTTGATCTTGAGAACAAGAGTCTCCCGAAACAGAATGCTTAAGTTAACAACCAAGGATATAACCCACAGTACAGAAGGCCACCCTTGCAAATAATTTAAAGGGAAAGAAAAGATCAAATTGATTAGATCCCCCCTCCTCTATATATAGAAGATGACCCGGATGAACAACCACAAGATACCCATGAGATGTAGGGTAACTTATACTCCTCCTTCTTTGAAGGAAAACAGGAAAAAATGACTCACCATGAGGCATGTCATGACAGGGAAGTAGTAGTAAATGAGGAGGACATAGTTGACTATTGTAAACAATTCGCTGATTTCATGCAAGCACAACTGTATCGAAGGTATGATCTCAGATCTTCAAGAAATTGGTTGAGGGAACTTGAACAATAAGAGGGAGCCTCTCCTGAAGATACTCCCCCAGTGCCAGATAAAGGGAAAGGGAAGCTAAATGCTAGCTCATCCAAGGTAAAATCCCCCTTGAATAATGAATGCGCTAGCTCTAAGGAACACATGGAAGAGAAGGAACCTGTTCTAATAAAAAATACCTGTGAAAAGGAAAGAGAAGTAGAATCGAGAGGCACAGAGAAAGGCCAATCTGCATTCAATCTTGAGAGGGAACTCAAAAAAGTAAAGATCTGTGTTCCTCTAATTGAGCTTCTAAAAAAACCCACTTATAAATCCCAAGTCTCCTAATTCATGCTTCCATCCACCTCAGTACCGTCTCATGACTATTTAAACCTTCAGGAAGAAAGACCAATGGTTTTTTTGGGCCTCATGTTGAAGAACTTGATCCTTCCACTGCACCATTCTATGTGACCCTGGTAATTCATGACCTCTTACTGCATAATTGTATGTTGGACTCTAGACCATCACATAACCTCATTCCCTTAGATGTCATCGAACAACCTGGTTTCCAGATCACCAGACCTTACAAAGACCTATGCTCCTTCGACTCTAAGAGGGTAAAATTCTTGGGAATGATAAAAGACTTGGTGGTGAATCTCGCTCAGATCCCTGTGAAGAGTGTAATGATGGATATAGTAGTAGCAGATATCCCTGATCGATTTTGCATGCTCCTATCTAGGTCTTGGGGTTCCAAGGTGGGTGGTTCAATCAAGTTAGATCTGACTTATGCCACTATTCCCAATTTTGGAGGATAAAAAAGGAGGTTGTATAGAGAGTCAATATTCATTAAACAGTGACCCAAGCAGAAGGTTCCAATAATTCTTCCGCGTGTGGGAAATAAAGCAACCTCTCTTGCCTGCTACTAGAAGAAGATGAGACCATTTCAGAAGAAACACAAGTATATCTAACGATGTAGTTAGATGACCAACACAAAGATTAAGGCAAAGTATGGAAATTTTACTTTGATGGGGCGAATTCCAAAGAGGGAAATGGAGCAGGCGTATTGTTGGTATCCCATGCGGGTAGCTTGACACCCCTCTCCTTCAAACTGGAATTTTGGGCAACCAACAATGTGGAAGAGTATGAAACATTTCTCCTTGGACTAAAAATAGTAAGGAATATGAATATTGAATTCTTAACTGTATGTGGAGACTCCAAGCTGATTGTAAAACAAATTATAAATCACTACCATGCTAAGCACCCTAGATTGAGGACCTACTGGAATGAGGTATTGGACTTAATTGAGAACTTCTTCTTGGCCTTTAATATTCAATTTCTACCCAGAGAAGGAAACAGAATGGTTGATTCCCTTGTGGTAGCAGCAAGAAATTTCAAACCTCCTCAAAATCTACTTCTCAGGTATGAGGTGGAGGTTAGACATAGACCCTTTATACTTGATAATCTCAAGTACTAGTAGGTGTTCAAGGACAATGAACACATCAAATGCTTTATAAAAGTAGTTGGGGAATTCACTAGCTCAACTATTGATCAAGAATATGAAAAAGAGGTAGACCAAGGACCAACTTCATGGGACAACACAATGACTGGACATAGAATTTTACAACTGAAAGGGAATACCATTCCTCGTGTGCTAGTTCCACTAGAAAGATTATTTAATAAGAATGATGTGGCTTCCAAACCAACAACTCTAGATAGAGACAAACAGGTAGAAGATTGTAATATTGTCTCAGAAGATGAACCCCAGATGGTTATAATATCAAAAGGGATCCCCTCGCAATATAAGTAAAGGTATTTAAATCTCTTAAAAATCTATAAAGATGTTTTTTCTTGGTCTTATGAGGATTTAAAAACATTTGACACTAACATTATACAGCATAAGATTCATTTAAAGAGTGGAATGGAACCATGAAAAAAGAAGATCAAGAAGATTAATCCACTCTTACTCCCCTCTATTGACAAATAAGTGAGGAAACTTCTGCAGACTAAAATCATAGTGCCTTTAAGGTACTCGAAATGGATGGCAAACCTAGACCCAGTTCAGAAAAGGAATGTGGAAATAATGTTATGTGTAGATTTCCATAACCTTAATAGGGCATCATTAAAAGATAACTAACCAATGCCTAAGATGGATTACATATTGTAGAAGGTGGTTGGATCAGCTAGAATGTCCATGATGGATGGGTTCTTTGATTATAACCAACTGGCAGTCCACCGAGATGATCAGAAGAAAACTTCCTTCACCACCCCTTGGGGAACTTTCATGTATGCTCGCATGCCTTTTGGTCTTATTAATGTAGGGGTCACATTTCAAACAGCTATGGATATAGCTTTTATTGGGGATCAAGTCAAGTTCATAGTGGTATATTTGGATGATGTCACAATCTTCTCTAAGACTGATGAAGAACACATCCTACACTTGAAACTCACCTTTGAGAAGTGTAGGAGGTATGGGCTATCTTTAAATCCAAATAAATCTCAATTTTCACCATTTCTTTTGCAGTGTATGTAGTGCAAATTTGCCTTTTCTCCTTGAGAGTGTCTTCCCCTCCGCCTCTGAAATATCTTCCTCTTCCTCTTCGACCACCTCTTCCTCCAGAAGAATCTTGGGCAAGATTATTTTCTTTATGAGCAAGGCACACAACTTCTTTAGAAGATTCAGGGGATGTCTTCTTTCCAAAAGCTTTCTATCTTTCAGCAAATTTTTTCACAAGAGAGTCAAAGGTAATATCTTTGAGATTTCCATTTGCTTGCAATGACTCAAGATAATTGAAGTAGGATAAATTGCCTTGAGAAAAGCGATAAGAGGAATATCGAATTCAACCTTAGTGGCTTTGATATCATGCATTATAGATTTTACTTTGGATGCAAGAGTAAGAGGATCATTATTTTGTAATTCAAGAGTGAAGAGTTTAATCATGAGTTGAACAACTTCAAGTGCAGAATGTGAGTCATAGAGTTCTTTTAGCTTTTGTAAGGCTTTGAAAGCAATTGAAAATGGTGAAATATGGTGATTCACCTCTTCACTTACAAATGTTGCAATTAATGCGTAGGCTTTGTTGTTCTTATTTTCCCAAATGGTGAACTCTTTGTTTGAGGTACATTGTTTTGGCTCTTTGTCTCCATCTCCAACACACACTCCTTTCCACAACTCATTGAAAATGAGGGTGTGTTTTATCATCTGGGACCTCTCAGGATAGTTCTCCTTGCCAGTGAGAACTATTCCCACAATAGATATGATTGAATGCATTGTAAAATTTGTGTGCTGTAAAAATACTTCTAGCAATATACCATAAAAAAATTGTACTTCTTGTGGTAATTTTTTAAAAAATTACAATTCAAAGGGGCATTGGTATGATATTACTATATTGAAACATAGTAATATAATAAAAAAATTAGAGTATTCAAACTATATTGAAACATAGTACTATTGTGCACATGGTCTCGCAATGGGCTTAATGCAGAGCCATTACACGACATTACACCAATGCATGAATAGTGTAACCATTGACCTTCAAAACATTTTTTCAATGCACAATAGTAGGTGAACACACCATTTATCTTCATATTGATATGCCATGATATCCTCGCTTCATATAACATTCAATGCACTCTCACAGTGTTCCCACACAGTGCCAAAGTTTAACACATAGTTCAATGCACTCTCACAGTGTTCCCACACATGGCCTGGAATTCAATCTTCAATTAAAGGTTGAGAAGCATCACACTATGTTAAAGCATTAAAGAATTTTGACCAGTAAAAGAAACAACAAATCAGTCACCTTGATTAGACTGTTCCTCTGGCATATGAGGAATTTAGAAAAATGGATCAGCATTGGGAATCCATGTACATAATCTTTTCTTGGGCGCCACTAGAACCGACCCCTTCCGTTTTGAAATGTCGATGAAAGACAACTTCAGTCATAGTCTATACATCTTCAGCAAAACCAGATAGAAACCTGATAGCATTGATACATCTTCAGTAAAATGGACAAAAACCTGATAGCGTTGATCATAAGGATTATTTATTTATCGCTACATGTCGGCGTTGATTGCGAGGATTCCATTCTCACACAAATAAATGCACACATGTGAGCTATGACAACAGAGCCATGGGTGGAGGCACAACGAAGGGGAGGTATCATTTCTTTACTTCACTGGAAGCCGGAGGCACAAACGATGGAGAGCAGTGTGATGGAAACTTCTTGTCCTTGGTCCACATCCACCAACAAGGTCACTCCATCCATATGTTTGATGGCAAGCTTGAGGTGAGAAAATCATCTGACCGCTCACTTGTCATGAGGGGGATAGAAGAAGAAAGGCTTCTCAAGCTGCAAGGTACCTCTACTCATGCACAACATTTCTCATACAACTCTCATTATGAAGAAGGTACACTTCCATAAAGTTTATTATGGCATGCTAGATTTGGACATTTGAACTATGATAGCCTTCACTTGTTGAAGAAAAATGGTGTTGTTGGTTTGTCTACAATTCCTAGGAAACTTAAGCAATGTGATGCTTGTACTCTAGGAAAGAATAGCAAACAGTATTTTCATGATTCACATTCAAGAGCACATATAAAACTTGAACTCGTTCATTCATATTTATGTGGTCCAATGCCTGTTCCTTCTGCAAATGGAAATAAATATATGATGACATTTATTGATGACTAAACCAGAATGTGTTGGGTTTATTTATCGAAGAACAAATCTGATGCTTTTCAAACATTCAAGAACTTTCATACATGGATTGAAAATGATGCACAATATCATATTGGCTCTATTTGCACTGATAATGGAAAAGAATATACTTCAAATGAATTTGAAAAATATCTTCACCAACATGGGATCAAACATCAAACATCAAACAATTGTGCCTTATAATCCCCAACAGAATGGTGTAGCTGAAAGAATGAATAGGACAATCTTAAATATGGTGTGCTCCATGATGTTTTTAAAAAATGTAAAATTGATGTTTTGGGCTGATGCAGTTCTATGTTCTGTATATATAAAGAATAGATGTCCATCTAATGCTATCATAAACAAGTCTCCCTATGAAATGCGGTATGGGCACGTTCCTTCGATAAAGCATCTCAAGGTCTTTGGTTCCACCTGTTATGCCTTGATACCAAAGGTTCATAGAAACAAACTTGGTGCAAGAAGTCGTAAGAGTATCTTCTTGGGGTATTTAAACATCTCCAAAGCATATCATCTCTATGATGAAGTCAATAAAAAGTTTGTTGTATCTAGAGATGTAATCTTTCTTGAATCATCTAAAACTGACAATGTTGTTGAGCGGCAACTTGATCACTTGGATAGATTTGCAAATGCAAAATCATTTCAAGGATTTGATAATCAGATTCCACATCTTGAAGGGGGGATTCCTATACTATATCAACATGTGGAATCTTCTTCTAAATAACTCTCTCCCTCACATGAAACTCCAACAACAAATGATACTTTAAGTGATGTGATTGATAGAATTGGGAGACTCAATCTTGATTCAGTCCCAACTCATTCAACGGAGCAGCCTGGACCATCTGAGAAAGGTCCCCCAAAGTGGTTGACAAAGACACTTGAAAGTGTTCATCCTGATGAGGTTGGAAAGACAGGAACTAGAAATTCAAACCGGCAAAATGGAGGTGATGTAGATGACTCTGATTCACTTGTTGATATGGATGTTTCTTATGATTGTGAATTGAATTTGTCTATAGATTTCAAACCAACTTCCTTCAAAGAAGTTGCTTCTCATGATGAATGGAAAGAAGCGATGCAAAAGGAATATGATGCCCTGATAAAGAATGGCACTTGGAAGCAGGTTGATCCTCCATTAGGAACCAAAATAATTGTCTGCAAGTGGGTCTACAAGAACAAGTATAAAGCTGATGGCTCACTTGAAAAGCACAAAGCCAGGCTTGTGGCAAAAGGTTTTTCATAGAAGGAAGGGGTTGATTATGAGGATACCTTTTCCCCCACAACAAAATGGGTTTCCATCCAGACACTCTTTGCCCTAGCAGCTCAGAGCAGTTGGAAATTCCATCAAATGGATGTAAAAACTACTTTCTTGAATGGAGATCTAAAAGAGAATGTTTTTATGTCCCAACCTAAAGGATTTACTATGAAAGGACATGAACATAAAGTATGCAAACTTTTGAAATCCTTGTAAAGTTGTATGGCCTCAAACAAGCACCGTGAGCCTGGTATGAAAAACTAATCAAGCATCTTCTGAAACTCAATTTCAAACATTATGATCTTGATGATGCAACTTTATTTGTCAAGAAAGTTGGAAAAATAGTTGTATATATTGTGGTATATGTAGATGATCTTTTAATGACAAGGAACAAAGAAAGCTACATTACATCCATAAAGAAGGAATTGAGGAAAGGTTTTGAAATGACTGATTTGGGCTATGATCATTACTATCTTGGTATTGAAGTAACTCAACATTCGAAGTCCATATTTCTTTCTCAAAAGAAGTACACTGGAGATCTATTGAACAGGTTTGGCATGACAGATTGCAATCCTCTTTCTACTCCAATGGAACAAAACTTAAAGCTCACATCCACTGAAGGAAACGAATTTGAGGATGCAATAAAGTATAGACAACTTGTAGGAAGTCTCAACTACCTAACTACTACCAGACCAAACATTTCGTTTGTTGTTGGAATCCTCTCCAAGTTTATGCAAAAGCCTTGTGAGGGACATTGGTCTGATGCAAAAAGATTTCTAAGGTACTTGAAGGGAACTCAAGACTTTGGAATCAAGTATACACAGGTGGACGACTTCATCTTGATTGGATACTTTGATTCAAACTTCGATGGAGACAAAGAAACTGGGGTATCTACTTCATGTTATGCTATGAGTCTTGGATCAAGAGCTATCTCCTGGAGATCAAACAAACAATCAGTTCCAGCAGATTCCACAACAGAAGTAAAATATGTGGCAACAGCTAAGGCAACAAAAGAAATTGTGGCTCAAGAAAATTCTTGAATATTTGCAAGTAAAACGAGTACAATTCACTCCACTCATGATTGACAATATGTTGGCAATAAATTTGGCCAAGAACCCAAAGTTCCATGATCAAACGAAGCACATCAATACTAAATATCATCTTATTTGACATCATGTTGAGCCCAAAAAAATCCATCTCTGCCATTGCTCCATTAATGAGCAAATTGTAGACATCTTCACCAAAGCACTTAGAAGAGAAAAGCTTGAACGATTCAGAACGATGCTTGGACTCACCAACATCCCTTCAGATTAAGGGGGGGAATGTTGACACCTAATCATCATGATTGGGTGAATAAGTGTAACTGATGTAAGTAAATAATAAGAAATATGAATAGTCACCGGGAGATGAAGTGAACAGTCTCTCCCTCATGTATATAATAAAGACCAACCTAAATGAATATGAACAAATTGATTTTGAGGAGTTACTACCTGGTCTGACAACTACTAAGACACATAGTAGCACAAGAAGGAGCGAAAATCGACCCTAAGTGAGTAGAAGCTATCAGTCACATTCCCCTACCTAGAAACAAGAAAGAGATCCAAGTCATTTTGGGGAGAATCAATTTTTTGAGAAGGTTCATAGCCAACTATGCAGAAATAGTGAAGGGTATTATAAATATGCTAAAAAAATAAAATGAATTCAAATGGAGCCCTATCTCTTGGGAATATTTTTCTAGAATTAAAGAAGATTTTGTTGAAGCACCAGTACTAGTCAATCCTGACTACTCAACACCTCTCTATATTTTTTCTTTCGCTTCTCCACATACTATTGTTGTAGTTCTGCTACAAAAAAATAAAGATGGTTATGAGCAGCCCATAACCTTTTTTAGTCAAGTTTTGATGGATGCTGAGTTGAAATACAATATCTTGGAAAAACATGCCTACAAACTAGTCAAAGCTTTAAATGCATTTTGAGTAAATGTACTACAGTCAGAAATTACAGGATATGTTAGAACAACAACAATCAAGGATATTCTGGTGCAAATGAACAATGAAGGAAAAAGGGGTAGGTGGATCGCTAAGCTCCAATAATAAGAGTTAGATATAAAAGCTACTAAGCTCATAAAAGGCCAGGGGCTGGCCAATATTTTATCAAAATCTAACTGCCAAGCTTTGGGGATAAACCTAATAATAGAGGGAGGTGGAGGAGAAGTTCAATAGAATGGGATCAAAACCTTAGAGCAAAAGATCTATGTTAAATATGAAAGGTCACCCTCGTATAAGAATATCATCCATTATCTCTTATTCCTAAGGTTCCCACTAGGGCTGGATAAATCTAAATATAGAACGTTGAGATTGCAAGCCCAAAATTATTTTGCATCTAATGGTCAGCTCTACTAGAAGGACCTGGTGGGAGTCCTTATGTTATGCTTGGTAGAAGGTGAAACTCATAAGGTGATTAAAGAATGTCGTGGAGGATTTTGTGGGAGTCATTACAATTGGAAGACCACAGCTCATAAAATCCTCAAGGAAGGATTCTAATGGTCTGTGCTCTTTGGAGAAGTTCATTCACAACTCAGATCATGCCAGAAGTGCCAAGTCTTTGCTGAGAAGCAAAAACTTTCTCCTCTCCCCTTAATCCCAATACATGTGGAAGAACCCTTCAGAAAGTTGGGACTAGATTTCATAGGTGACATAAATCCACCTTCCAGTGGGCAACACAATTGAATATTAACAGCCACGGATTATTTCACAAAGTGGGTAGAGACCATGCTAGCCAGAAATGCTATTGACTCTATGGTAATCAAGTTTAGGGAGGAGTTCATATTATCGCATTTTGGTTTCCCTACCAATATTATCACTAACAATGCTCAATTCTTCAAATCCACCAAATTCATCACCTTCTATCAGAGGTTCAATATCATCATCGAACATTCCACTACCTACTATCCTCAAGGAAACAGTTTTGTTGAATCCTTAAATAAAACTGTAGTGAGAGTGCTGAAGAAGACTATCATTGAGAACCAGAGAAACTGGGACACTCAATTGAAGTTTTCCCTCTCGACTAACCGAGTGACTCCTAAACTATCCATTTGAAAATCGCCTTTCAACCTAGTATATGGTAAGGCTGCAACCTTCCCATTCCAATTGGAAATTCTAGTGGTGAAGTTGCTGCAAGAAGAAGAGGAAGAACCAAATGGGGTGCCTAAAATCCATAAGGAAGGGGTCCCTCTGAGGCCTATCGTCAACACCATCGGAGGTACGACCTACCTTCTAGCCAAGTTTCTGGCTCTTAAGCTTAAGCCCCTGGTTGGCCACACTGAGTCCTACGTGAAGGACTCTGCATCCTTCATCATGGATCTCAAGGATATCAAGCTTGACCCTGAAGACATTCTAGTAAGCTTTGATGTGGTCTCCTTGTACACTTGCATTCCTATAAAAGAGGCCATGGAAGTGATCAATCGCTTAACAGATCCGGATACCACTCATCTGGTTGAAGTATGTCTCACTTCCACGTTCTTCTGTTTCGAGGGTGAGTTCTTCGAGCAGACCTGTGGTGTTGCCATGGGTTCCCCCCTCTCCCCAATCGTGGCGAATCTCTTCATGGAAGATTTCGAGGCCAAGGCTCTTGCTTCGGCTCGTCTCCCTCCTAAGCTTTGGAAGAGGTATGTTGATGACACTAATGCCATCTGGTCCCATGGCCATGAGGAGCTGGATCGTTTCCTGGATCACCTCAACGGCCAGTCCTCAGCTATTAGGTTCACCATGGAAAAAGAGGTCAATGGCAGCCTCCCTTTCCTAGATATTCTTATTTCTAGGAAGAAGGATGGCTCTCTCTCCCACGCGGTGTTCCGTAAGAAAACGCACACAAAGCAGTATCTTCACGCCGATTCCCATCATTTCCCAGCTCAAAACATGGGAGTTCTTAACACTCTGGCTATGCGTGCCCTCAGGATTTCGGATAATGAGAACCTGGATGGAGAGAGATCCCACCTCCTTGATGTCTTTGTGGAAAACGGATATAGTAGGCACCTTGGTCGGAAGGCTTTCCTTAAAGCCTCTAAAAATGCGTTGATTAAGAAAGAACCTAAGGAACGCCATCTAGGTGCCCATCTTCCCTATATCCAAGGGACCACAGACAAAATTGCGTGGATCCTTAGAAAGTTTGATATTCCCTCCACCTTTAGGCCCCTCAGAACCATCCGTAATTCCCTACGGTCGGTGAAGGATCCTGTTAACCCCAAGGACATGAAGGGTGTTTATCTGATTCCTTGCTCCTGTGGGACGCCCTATATAGGAGAAATAGGGCGCTCCATCCAGCAGAGAATTTGCGAGCATGCAGCTGACCTGAGGCATGGAAGAACAAAATCCTTAGCCCTAGCAGAGCATGTGGACAAGACTAAGCATCATGTCTGCATCGAGGAGGCCAAAGTCATTGCCAGGGTGGATCGGTTCCATCATCGCAAGTTAAGGGAAGCTATTGAAATTGAGCGAAGACCCAGCAATCTCAACAGAGATGATGGGTGGAAGGTCAGTAGAAGTTGGATCCCCGCCCTGTCGTCATAAGGTTTCTTCCTTCCCTCTCTGTGCATCTAGGGTGCTTTCTTCATGGTCGTTCAGTTTAATCTCTTCAAGTAAACTAATATTATTAATGTATATTCGTTTTTAGCTATTAATCCTATTTTGATTTTACCATTTTTGATGAAGGTCCTTTTTCTGGGTTGGTGTTATTTAGGTTATTCATATCATCATTATTATAGGGGTATCTATATTATGATGTATTCTAATATGTATGTTATTGTCATTTTATTTTTATTTGTGATTACTTCCTTTGAGTTAGTTATTTTCAGCTCCTTATACTAGCAGTAATAAGTATGGCCTATCTAGATTTGTCCATCGCCCGCTGATATGTTTATAATATTATATATATAATATAATATATATATATAATATATATATATATATAATATATATATATCATATAAAATAATATATTTAAATTTCAAAATCTAATAGTATTAATAAGTGGTAAATTTAATAATTTTTATAAACAGAAAAAGATTCAATATTACATCAATAGTAAGTAGTATAGTTTTATAAAAATTAACATACCTTTAATAAATAATTCTTGTATATATTTAGTTTTTAAATTAATAAATAAATACTTATTGTTTTTAAATTATCTTTGAAATTATTTATTTATTCATCCTATTATTATTTTTGGAATAAGAATATATAATTTATTTATGTAACCTAAATTACTTCTTCTAAAGAAATCATTCAATCAAATAATAAATTTATAATAACCATTAGTACTATTTTATTAATAACCTAATAATGTTATTTAATTAGGTAAATCACTATTCATTATAACTAATTTTACTAATTTCTAGAAATAGATTATTATATTATTAATTTTAATATTAGAAAAGTAATAATAATAATATAAGTTCTTCAAAAGAAATCATTCAAACTAATAATTAATTTTCAATAACCATTAATATTAATTTATTAATAACCTAATGTTATCTAATTAAATAAATTACGTAAGTTTCTAGTCATCACACCTAATTTTACTAATTTCTAGAAATAGAATATTGTTTTATCAATTGAAATAATAATATTAAATTTATTAATAAAAGATGGGCTGGGTCCTAGGGTCAAAAATAGCCATTATATAGCCGTTGGAGTCTCTGCTCAGTCTATTTAACTTGCTAGGCCAGATATGTGTCTTCAACTTGTCCTGACAATGAACCACACTAGTTGGTTCGAAACGCGTCGACAAAGGTCTTTTTATGTGATTCACGCCAAAGCTATTCTTATAACATCGTACAGCCTTATCTGGATGACCTTTCCGCTCATTCAGCTAAGCGTACAGACCACCCATCGCATCTTCGTGAGATCTTTCTTCGTTGTGACACTATAATATCCGATTAAATCCCCACAAATGTGTCTTCTGCGTCGAATCTGGTCGACTTCTCGGGTTTATCGTCTCCCGAGAGGGCATCCGTTTGGATCCCCTTGAAGTCAAGGCAATTGTGAATCTTCCTCCCCCTGCTACTTTGCGGCAATTACAGAGTTTGCAAGGGAAAGTTAATTTTCTAAGACGATTCATCCCAAACTATGCTGAAGTGGCAAAGGGTTTTACTCGGTTACTTAAGCGTGACACCCCATTCCGATGGGATGCCATAGCCGAGGAGTCTTTTTCTCATCTCAAAACTCTCCTAGTTTCCGCCCCTTTGTTGCGGCCTCCGAATTATCATCGTGACTATACACTCTATTTGGCCGAGCTCGATACCACTATCGGTATGGTTTTGGTCCAGGACGACGATGATGGCATCGAACATGTCATTTATTATCTTAGTCGCAACTTACTAGATATGGAGACTCGATATGCATATGTCGAGAAGTTGGCTCTCGCCACGGTCCGCGTCGTCCAACGCTTCCGTCACTACATTCTGTTGCGTACTACGACGGTGATTTCATATTGCAACCCCATGACCTACATTCTTTCACGACAATTGCTGGGGGGAAAATACTCAAAGTGGATCGTAATCCTCCAAGAGTTTGACTTGGAATTTACTGCAGCCAAGTCCAAGAAATCACTCGTTTTTGCTGAACTTTTGTGCTCCTTACCGTCCGCCGCTACTTCCTCGCAAATAGAGGAGTCTATTCCAGATTAAACTCTTTTCCTTATCAGCACCCTCGATCCGTTGTATGGGGACATAATTGTCTACTTGCAGACATCCTCCTTCCGCCCCGAGACCTCAAAAGACGCTCGCCGACAGATTCGTCACCAAGCTCAACCATATCGCATAATTGGGGACACCCTGTACCGCCTTGGTGTTGATTCGGTTCTTCGTTGATTCTTAACCTTCGAAGAAGCTGAAAGAGTTCTAAATGACTGCCACTCTAGTGCTTGTGGCGGTCACATGTCTAGATATGCCACCGCACGGAAGATCCTCCGTGCTGGCTACTTCTGGCCTTCCATTTTCAAGGACTGCATTCTTGCCGTCCGTTCTTGTCACGAATGTCAGATTTACCAACAGAAGATGCGTGCGCCCCCTGCCCCGCTGCACCCCGTTGTGACCGTAGGCCCCTTTGCCAAATGGGGCATCGATTATGTGACATGTAACCC
>APFE030130746.1:86265-101279 GCA_000404065.3 Pinus taeda
CGAGGAGGCCAAAGTCATTGCCAGGGTGGATCGGTTCCATCATTGCAAGTTAAGGGAAGCTATTGAAATTGAGCGAAGACCCAACAATCTCAACAGAGATGATGGGTGGAAGGTCAGTAGAAGTTGGATCCCCACCCTGTCGTCTTAGGGTTTCTTCCTTCCCTCTCTGTTAAGCCAGGGTGCTTTCTTCATGGTCGTTCAGTTTAATCTCTTCGAGTATAGTAATATTATTAATGTATATTCGTTTTTAGCTATTATCCTATTTTGATTTTACCATTTTTGATGAAGGTCCTTTTTCTGGGTTGGTGTTATTTAGGTTATTCATATCGTCATTATTATAGGGGTATCTATATTATGATGTATTCTAATATGTATGTTATTGTCATTTTATTTTTATTTGTGATTACTTCCTTTGAGTTAGTTATTTTCAGCTCCTTATACTAGCGGTAATAAGTATGGCCTATCTAGATTTTTCCATCGCACGTTGATATTATATATATATTATATATATATATATACATTATATATATAATATATAATAGTAAATAAAATATATAATCTCATAAATTAAAAATTATTTATTTTCAAATCTAATAGTATTAATAAGTGGTAAATTTAATCATTTTATAAACAGAAAAAGATTCAATACATCAATAGTAAGTAGTATAGTTTTACTAAAATTAACATACCTTTAATAAATAATTCCTGTATATATTTAGTTTTTAATTGAATAAATAAATACTTATTGTTTAACCTTGTAATTATTTATTTTATTATTATTTTTGGAATAAGAATATATAATTCATTTATGTATCCTAAATTACTTCTTCTAAAGAAATCACTTAATCAAATAATAAATTTATAATAACAATTAGTACTATTTTATTAACAACCTAATGTTATTTAATTAAATAAATTACTATTTATTATAACTAATTTTTACTAATTTCTAGAAATAGATTATTATATTATTAATTTTAATATTATAAAAGTAATAATAATAATATAAATTCTTAAAATGAAATCATTCAAACTAATAATTAATTTATAATAACCATTAATATTAATTTATTAATAACGTAATGTTATTTAATTAAATAAATTACCATTGTACCTAATTTTTACTAATTTCTAGAAATGGAATATTGTATTATCAATTTTAATATTATAAAAATAATAATAATATTAAATTTATTAATATAAGTTGGACTGGGTCCTAGGGTCAAAAATAGCTGTTTTATAGCCGTTGGAGTCTTTGCTCAGTCTATTTAACTTGCTAGGCCAGATCTGTTTCTTCAACTTTTCCTGACGATGAACCACACTAGTTGGTTTGAAACGCGTCGACAAAGGTCTTTTTTATGTGATTTACGCCGAAGCTCTTCTTATAACTATGACAGATCACAGAAGTCTCAATTCTACAATAGTTGAACTTCATGAAAAAAGGGAACAGGTGGGTGCTAATTGGAAAACTACTAATAGAAGATGAATCCCTATTTGACAAAAATGCCAAGGATTGACCTTTAAAAATAGGAGATTTGATTCTCCAATGGGACATTCGATGGGACGTCCAAAGGGAACACAAAGGTAAAAACGGAAAATTTGATCCACTATGGTTTGGCCCTTTCAAAATTTTAGAGGAGAAAGGAAATAATACATACCTACTCGAAAATCTAGAAGGAGAATTGTTGGAGATGCCAGTAAATGGTTAGTTCCTCAAACTCTATTTTCAAAATTAAAGGTACCCATCTTTCACATATTGTAAATATTGATGTGTACATTGTAATTATTGTATGAAATTTCCAATTTTTTGCTAAAATTTTCGCTTTCATCAAATTTTTGTTTGTTTAAAAAGACTCCATGCCCAAGAGAGAAGTTCCCAAACTGTAGGTTCTCGAAGCATTGTAATCCAATTCCCCATCCCCGGGGGGATCCATTGTTATCACGAGATAGAACTAAGACATCTTCATAGAAACGATATGAGTTGTTTTCTTCATAAAGGTGCCAAGAAAGGCTCGAAGTGAGCACCTTAACCTACAAAAGTTGAGAATCACATATCCACTGGCAGATAAAACAATGATCCAAACTTAGGTGATGTGCTAAGGTTTAAACAAACGATGCAGGAGAAGTTGTGGCTTAAAAGATTATATGCTTAAAGGTCTAACTCCTCCCCCCCCCTCCGCAATCTACATATGATCGCATCCAAGTGCAGTTCCGGCAGAAAAGTTACAAGTGGATTAATACTGCCACAAACACCCAACATTGAATAAGTCATTGCCCGATGAACGACCCTGCTCAATTCCGCCCCATGATAAAGGATTCCTCTGCACCATGATACACTTTGCCAAAACAGGTAGGAACCACCCGATAGTTGGTCTCCTCTTATTTGTTGCTCAAAGATTCAGGTATCAGGTATGATGGTGACGTCTGTGCAAATGGCGAAAGGTAACGTTTCTTTCTGATTGTATGAGTTCATCCCTTGTCCTCCCAAGCCAACCCATAACCATGACATGTTTTCCCCTCATGCCTTCATCTCCTGCACACCTGGGCACATGTCTTTGTATCTTTATAAATCACATAAGACCTTAAGGTCATTACCCGACAGCAATTATTCATCCTAGTCAAAGAATCTATCACCTGGACAATTATGCAGGAGCCTTCTGTACACTCTCCCAAAGATCACAAGTTCCCTCCCAAGTCACTTTCCTTCCCCTACGGGTTCTAGGTAATCCGACACCTCCCAACCTCCTTGTTTTCTTGTTTTGTTTTATTCGAAGGGATGAAGCATGCAACCCCTGTAATCGCCAACACTCATGAGGTCATGAACCCCGGTGCCAGTATTCTAACCGACACTGAGGCCCATATTGTTGACCATGCCTATACCTTTTCTCTTCCCGAGCTTCTTTATGAGATAGTCTCGAACCATGTGAAGAACGAAGACTCGTTTAGAGTTGTGGCTTCTCGGTTATATTACCAAATTTCTCCCCTAGTCCATCATCTCCCTGAATTTGTAACCTGGTTGTTAGATTCCTACCAAACCAAGAAGAACCGTTTTGTTTCTCCTTCAGGAAGCGTAATCCTTGAGATAACCCCTCTTTTAATTCAGAGAGCTATCAATTTCCCTGCATCTTCCTCAATGTGTACCTTCATTGATTCAACCCTAGAAGCGGATTTTTCAACACTCCCTACGAGAGAAATGCAGTCCTTCCTAGAGAAAATTCTCACTCTCGAAGCCAAAATCCTATCTTCATATATTCAACTCCAATTATCCCTTTTTAAACCCATTGTTCAACCAATATTAGCCACTATCATTGGTCTTTTGGGAGGACACACGACTCTGAAATTAAGCAGGGTGGCTCTCGGGTGTTTACATAAGATGAAATAACCTGGATGCATGTTAAACATCCAAAAATACCTCTCGGCCTCCATTCTTTTTCAATTCAACTATCTCAGAGCCTCTTCTTTCTTTTGTTACTATTCACTATTGTTTTATTTGTTTCTCTATACTGACATTGAATAATTCCAATGCCTTCACTTGGATGTATTCAACCCCAGTAAAGCGAGAAATTCAGTCTTCGATTGGAATGTCTCCATAAGAAAGAGGTAAGGCTTGGGAGGTTATTCTCAATTCCTCTCATCCTTCATGGCTATTACCTACTAAATCATTCATGGAGCTCGACCTCCCAAAATCTTCCCTAAGAAAAAAAAACTCTTCTAACTCCATGAGCAAGTTTCCATTGGAGATTGGTACCTCTATGAGGACTATACAAAGACCTGAGTTTATAGGTGTGAGCTTCCTCCTTATCATTTTCCAGTGTTACTACCAATGAGGACGTTCACCCTCAAGTTTATCAGGAAAATCCTCAATGTGGACCTGCACCACTTTGTACCAGCCAAGAAATGTTACATCTTTAAAATGGGACAATTGGTAGGTCATTTTGTGATAAACACCAGGCAAGCCTTCAAAATAGTTGGAGTTATGCTCAAAGCCATGGAATTCAAGAAAGGCCAAATCTATCATTACGGTCCCTAAGGTCTCCTTGCTCAGAGATGGGAAAAGTTTAAAGCCTCAACTTATGTCCATGATCCTAAGCCAGAGGTTGAATGGAAAGCTAACTTTGATTCCTTACCTCTTAATACATACATGGAGGCTGCGTCCCTAGTCAACACAGAGAAGAGACAAAAGAGAATTGTTCAAACTTTAGGGAAATCTGACGGGGAAGAAGGAATAGCTCATAAAAGGGCCAAAAGTCAAGGGAAAGGATAGGAACAGGAACATGAAAAAGAACAAGAAGGGGAAGAACCAAGCATCTAGCTCCAGAAGCAAGTGTTCAATAACTTGATATTTCAAGTTAATTTGGAAATACCTCAAGAAGTTTCAACAACGTCCTTGACTAAGGTAGCCATCCCAGAGTCTGAGGAGAGTATTTATGTAGCAGCAACAGGTTGGGCATAGGGCGGGAACATCCAAGTGAGAAATAGAAGGGAAAAGGAGAAGATAGATCAAGACATGACTTCACAAGTCACCCCTCGACACACTCAGTTATTAGCTACAATAGATATAGAGAAGGAAAAGATGAAAATCAAGTTGAAGCACCCATCTGTCCAAACCTTGCCTTCAAGTTCTAAGTTCCAGGGCCTAGACGTGTCTATCAATTTGACCACTATCCCTATGGTGGACAAGGTCAACCTACATAGGCAGGTAGGAGAAATGTTGTAAAATGACATCAATAAGACTCAAATGACTATTGATCGGGCCCAAGACTACATAGACAAGATCATCGAGAAGGTAAAAGTTGAGAAGATCAAGTCTCATGCTCTCTCCAAATAGATGGAGTACTATAAAGAGTTTATCATGAAAATGGGACTGGATCTTGTAGAGGAAATAGCAGTGGAAACAGTAATAAAGGAAACCAAGATGGAGAATGTAATCTTGAGAAGGCAACAAAATATCACTTGAGGTGAGAATTTTCAAACACTTGATCTAATCCAAAGTGAAAAGGAAAAGGAGGTAGTAACACATGAATTGAATGCAAGCAGAGAATGAGTTGAAGTCCTACAACGGATGGTGGATGATTTACAAAACTAGGTGGATTCTCATGTCCGTATTGTACATGTCCAAGACTATCCTCAATACCCCATTGATTGCCTTACTAAGGCATTAACAAAACTAAAACTTTCTGAGAACGAGTTGGGGAGATTTGAAAGGGAGTTGGATGCAGCCAAAGCCCAGGTGACCCAGAAATAGAGAGAACTCTAAGCTTAAAATTCAAACATTGACAAGCTCACAAAAGAGTTGCATGGTGCAGCTCCAGAGATCAAGGAGTTGAATACTAAACTAAAAGGAAATTTGGCATTCATAGAAGCTAGGTAAGGGGTGTGGGACAAGATCATCAAGGAAGTTGATCAATGCTGGGAGAAAGTAGTTCTGATTCTCGATAAAAAGAAGCTTTGCAATGAATATTCCCCTTCTGTTCAAAGCGATAAGAAAACTCGTATTAACAACTCCAAATATGCTAAGAAGTACATTTAGTTTTTTACAGATAGAACGGTAAAGGATCTCAGCCCACTCGATATATCAGATAGAATGGAAATAGTAGCTAAGATTTCTAAAGTTATCTCTAAAGAGGAATCCAAGGCTAAGGCAGAACAAAGTCCGGCCAAGCCACAGGAAGAGTTGTCAAGCTTTGATGTCACGTTCAATCAGCTTCTAGAGGTCGGGTTACCTTACTGGTGGGGAGAAAATGAAGAATTTGTCACACAGGAGGTGTATAATCATAAATTGACTGACGTTAAGAGTAGGATAGGTGCAATTCCTGAAATAATGTCAGTCCTTAATGGAACAACCATTACCAACTTCTTAGAGAAGTAATTTAACCTTCTAGGGATGGTTAAAATTATCTCTCAGTGCAAATTGGTTTATACTGGGGTGAACAGTCTTCAACTCCATCACCATCAATTCAGTTCTATTCCACCTTCTCCTCCAGCCATGTGGAAACAATGTGAGCAGTTTGCCAATCCTCCTATGCTTCAAATAGTTCCTCCACAGGTTTCTGTAGCTTCTCACCAAGAATCTAGGTTGTCTCGTCAACCATCAATATCATGTTTATTTTTCCAGTGATGGCCCTTGATTTTACTTTTCAGTTGTTTTTACCTTATGTTTGTTATGCTTTTAACAAGACATTCTATTATGGTTAAGAGGGAAGTGCTTTTGTGCATACTCAAATTTTGATTCGTAACTTTTGTAATGATGATAAAGATCAAGAAGGAATATCCTCTTAATGGCCATTACTTCAATGGCTTTTTGGTATATATATACATTCCTGAAAAAGGAAAATAGGTTCAGCATCTAAAAGAAGAAACTCTATGTTATTTTTGAGAATGTATGACTTTGAGATATGTATCTTTCATAATGTTAATAAAATCATGGTGATTCCTCATTCTAGTACTATAGTATGTTATCTCTCTGTTTAAATTCCATTATGTTCATTTTTCCTCTATGATTTGACGTTATTGTAGCTGCCAGAAGCGTTTCATGTGTTCTCATAGGTTCATTTTTATTGACGCATTAATTCTTATGTTATCTGAATCTTCGAAACTAAATATTTAAATTGTGCTCCATGAATCATAGCACCCATTCCTCACTAATCCATTATGTCTTTATTAACTAACTTAAGTATAGAATTCTTGATGTTACAAGCTCTATGTGATGAGTTATCCTTTCTCTATATTTGCCTTCATCTCTCTGCTAAAGAAAATTAAGCTGTAAATACTTGAACTGCTTGGCCTTCATGAGTTATCATATATATTTATGTGTGTTACATATGTATAAGAATGTACCAAGGAATATATGGACTATGCCTTTTGATGAATGAACCAACCCAATGTTGTTTATAATATATATGTATTTGTGTGTATAATAAAAATATATGTGATGTCTCCAGTATTCAAAGAACTATTTGAGACACCTAAGATCTAGATGTTCCAAGCACTAGTCTTGTGGTAATCTAAGGTTGTCTCTAGAATCGACAATATCTTTTGGTGTCATTGTCGAGGAACGCATTAGATGATTTTCCCCCTAGGATACGACAATTTAGGCACTCTTTGTGTAGGTGAGAAAAGACATTCTGATTGCACCTTCATCACCTTGGCGACTCCACAATTCTCATTCTCATTTATCATCCTGGATTTTAGAAAGCCCCACACTCGTTCAGATACCTCTCAACAGAGAACCCCAACTATATTTGATGTAGAGAAGCTAATTTTTAGAAGAGTCTGGAAGGAGAAAACCCATGCTACCAATGCTAATGTCTCATCATTCTTTGAAGCATCCTCATCTAGCTCCCAACACGCTATAATTCATTATTCATATTTTACTCCTAAGGTCTTGACAGACCCTATAGAAGATGACCTAAGACATCATACCCTCCAATTAGAAGTTAAGGAAGAATAAATTTCAGGTACAACTCCTTTTGCTTCATTTCCTCCTCCTCCTGAGATTGGAAAAGGTATAGCTATCCTCACTAACAACAATATTCATTGTGCATTCAATCACACTACTCTCAGTCTAGCTACTCCAACCACAATGATCCCGACCCAAGTTCATCGATAAAATCTCACTCCTCCCCCATTAATTCAGATGGTTATTCCAGGTTTCTTACAAAATAAGTATGCCCCTCTTGATTTGCCTCAACCCCTGAGTGCCATGCGTGAAGACTACCTAAAGCTTTTGCCTAGGTTCAATGGGTAGGCCGAGAACACTGAACATAGACATATTGCAACCTCTTGTGCTTTTGCTAAGAACCTAAATGTAGAAAAATTGGATGTTGTCCTTAGGCTATTTTTTCAATCCCTTGGTAGGGAAGCTAGAAAATGGTTTAAAGCTTTTCCTGATGCTTCCATCACCACCTGGGAAGAACTCGAAAACTCTTTCACAAAAAAGTGGGATGAAAAGAGAGATCATGAGTATGTCCTCATAGAATTCAATGCTATAAGGAAGAAGCTAAAAGAAGATATTTCAGAATTTATAAAAATGTTCAACAAGTAATATAATAACCTGCCTGTTAAGATAATACCTCCCCAAGATGTCGCTCGTGTAGTATTTGTCGGATCCTTTGAATCAGAATTTGGTTTTACCCTAAGAGAGAGGAAGTCTCGTACTTTGGACCAACTCCAGGTTGATGCTCTTGAGGTGGAAGCAAATTTCACCTCGGCAGGGAACTCAAGAGGAAATAATGATTCTACTAAGAAGAAAAAGGGGATAGAAGAAACATCCTCCTCTACTCAAGCTAAAGAATCACCAGATCTGATGTGGGAGGAAATGGATAAATTGATTAAGATTTTATCACAGAAGTTGGTGAAGCTTGAGCTTGAGAACAAGAGTCTCTCGAAACACAATGCTCAAGGTAACAACCGAGGATATAATCCACAGTACATAAGGCCACCTTTGTAGATAATTCAAAGGGAAACAAAAGATCAACTTGATCAGATTCTGCCTCGTCTATCTATAGAAGATGACCTAGATGAATAACAAAAAGATACCCATGAGATGTAGGGTAACTTTTACTCCTTCTTTGAAGGAGAATAGGAAAACATGACTCACCATTAGACATGTCATGATAGGGAAGAAGCAATAAATGATGAGGACATAGGTGACTATTGTAAACAATTTGTTGTTTCATGCAAGCACAGCTGCATCGAATGTATGATCTCAGATATTCAAGAAAGAGGTCAAGGGAACATGAACAACAAGAGGGAGCCTTTCCCCAAGATACTCCCCCAATGCCAGATAAAGGGAAAGGGAAGCTGAATCCTCGATCATCCAAGGTAAGATCCCCCTTGAATAATGAATGCACTAGCTTAGAGGAACACATGGAAGAGAAGGCACTTGTTATGATAAAAACTACCTGTGAAAAGGAAAGAGAAGTAGAAACGGGAGGCATAGAGAAAGGCCAATCTGCATTTAATCTTCAGAGGGAACTTGAAAAGGTAAAGATCCTTGTTCCTCTAATTGAGATCAAGTTCATGCTTCCATCCACCTCAGTATCGTCTCATGACTATTTAAACCTTCAAGAAGAAAGACCAATGGTTTTTTTGGGCCTCATGTTGAAGAACTTGATCCTTCCATGACACCCTTCAATGTGACCCTGGTAATTCATGACCTCTTATTGCATAATTGTATGTTGGACTTTAGAGCCTCGCATAACCTTGTGCCCTTAGCTGTGATGGAACAACTTGGTTTATAGATCACCAGACCTTAAGAGGACCTATACTCCTTCAACTCTAAGAGGGTAAAATGCTTGGGAATGATAAAAGACCTGGTGATGAATCTGGCTCAGATCCCTATGAAGAGTGTAGTGATGGATATAGTAGTAGAAGATATCCCTGCTCGATTCAACATGCTCCTATCTATGTCTTGGGGTTCCAAGGTGGGGGGTTCTATCAAGTTAGATCTGACTTATGCCACTATTCCCACTTTTGGAGGAAAATAAATGAGGTTGTATAGAGAGTCAAGATTTATAAAAACAATGACCCAAGCGGAAGGTTCCAAGAATTCTCCTGTGTATGGGAAAGAAAGTGACCTCTCTTGCCTACTCCTAGAAGAAGATGAGACCATTTCAGAAGAAACACAAGTACATCTAACAATGAAGTTATATGACCAACACAAAGATAAAGGCAAAGTATGGAAATTATACTTTGATGTGGAGAATTCCAAAGAGGGAAATGGAGTAGGGGTATTTTTGGTATCCCTTGAGGGTAGCTCGATACCCCTCTCCTTCAAATTGAAATTTTAGGAAACCAACAACGTGGCAAAGTATGAAACATTGCTCCTTGGACTACAAACAACAAGGAATATGAATATTGAATTCTTAACTATATATGGAGACTTGAAGATTATTGTAAATATCAGAAATCAGTGCCAGGCTAAGCACCCCAGATTGAGGACCTACTGGAATCAGGTATGGAAATTAATTGATAACCTCTTCTTAGCCTTTAATATTCAATTTCTACCAGTGAAGGAAACAAAATGGTCGATTCCCTTGCGATATCAACAAGAAATTTCCAACCTCCTGAAAACCCACTTCTTGGGTATGAGGTGGAGGTCAAACATAGACCCTCTATACCTAATAATTTCAAGTATTGGCAGGTGTTTGAGGTAGATGAACAGATCAAATACTTTATAAAAGTAGTTGGGGAATTTTCTAGCTCAACTATTGATCAAGAAGAGGAAAAAGACGTATACCAAGGACCAACTTCGTGGGAAGACACAATGGTTGGACATAGAATTTCACAATTAAAATGGAATACCATTCCTCGTGGGCTAGTTCCACTAGAAATATTATTTAATAAGAATGATGTGGCTTCCAAACCAAAAGCTCCGGAGATAGATAGATAGGTAGAAGATTGTAATATTGGCTCAAAAGATAAAACCCAGATGATTAGACTATCAAAATGGATCCCCTCGCAATATAAGCAAAGGTATTTAAATCTCTTCAAAATCTATAAGGATGTTTTTTCTTGGTCTTATGAGGATTTAAAACATTTGAAACTAAAATTGTACAGCATAAGGTTCCTTTAAAGAGTGGAATGAAACCATGCAAATAGAAGTTTAGGCAGATTAATCCTCTCTTGCTCCCCTCTATTGAAAAAGAAGTGACGAAACTTCTACTAGCTAAAATCATAGTGCCTTTAAAGTACTCGGAATGGATGCAAACCTAGTCCCATTTCGAAAAAGGAATGGGGAAATAAGGTTATTTGTAGATTTCCAGAACCTTAACAAGGCATCGTTAAAATATAACTACCCATTCCCTAGGATGGATTACATATTGTAGAAGGTGTTTGGATCAGCTAGAATGTCCATGATGGATGGTTTCTCTAATTAAAACCAAGTGGCGGTCCACCTAGATGATTAGAAGAGAATTGCTTTCACCACTCCTTGGGGAACTTTCATGTATGCTCGCATGCCTTTTGGTCTTATTAATGTAGGGGCCACATTTCAAAGAGCTATGGATATATATTTTATAGGGAAGCAAGGCAAGTTCGTAGTGGTAAATTTGGATGTTATCACAATCTTCTCTAAGACCGATGAAGAACACATCCTACACTTGAAACTCACCTTTGAGAAGTGTAGGAGTTATGGGCTATCTTTAAACCCAAAGAAATCTCAGTTTTCCTTGAGTGAGGGGAAACTATTAGGACACATAGTAGCACAAGAAGGAGTGAAAATCAACCCTAAGCTAATAGAAGCTATAAGTCACATTCCCCTACCTAGAAACAAGAAAGAGATCCAAGTCTTTTTGGGGAGAATCATTTTTTTATGAAGGTTCATACGCAACTATGAAGAAATAGTGAAGGGTATTACAAATATCCTAAAAAGGAAGCTTTTATCTGAAGCACCAATACTAGTCAGTGTTGGCTACTCAACACCTTTCTATATTTTTTCTTTCACTTCTCCACATACTATTGCTACAGTTATGATACAAAAAACTAAAGATGGTTATGAGAAACCCATTGCCTTGTTCAGCCAAGTTCTGAGGGATGTGGCGTTGAAATACAATATCTTTGAAAAATGGGCCTATGCACTAGTCAAAGATTTAAAGGCATTTCGAGTATATGTACTACAATCAGAAATTGCAGCATATGTTCCAACAACAACAGTCAAGGATATTTTGGTGCAAGGGGACAGTGAAGAAAAAAGTGGTAGGTGGATTGCTAAGATCCAGTAATATGAGTTAGACATAAAACCTCTAAGCTCATAATATTCCAGGGGCTGGCCAAGATTTTATCAGAATCTAACTACCAAGATTAAGGGATAAACCTATTAACAGAGGGAGACGGAGCAAAATTTCAACATAATTGGATCAAAACCTCAGAGCAAAAGATCTGTGCTAAATATGAAGGGTCACCCTCGTATAAGAATATCATCCATTATCTCTTATTCCTGAGGTGCCCACTAGGGCTGGATAAATCTAAATACAGGACGTTGAGATTGCAAGACAAAAAGTATATCGTATCTAATGGTCAACTCTACTGGAAGGACCCGGTGGGAGTTCTGTTGTTAGGCTTGGTAGAAGACGAAACTCATAAGGTGATTAAATAATTTCATGGAGGAGTTTATGGGGGTCATTACATCTAGAAGACCATAGCTCACAAAATCCTATAGGTAGGATTCTACTGGCGTGTGCTCTTTGGAGAAGTTCATTCACAACTCAGATCATGTCAGAAGTGTCAAGTCTTTGCTTAGAAGAAAAAACTTTCCCCTCTCCCCTTGATCCTAGTACATGTGGAAGAACCCTTCAGACAGTGGGGACTACATTTCATAGGTGAGATAAATCCACCTCCTAGTGGCCAACACAAGTGGATATTAATGGCCATAGGTTATTTCATGGTGGGTAGAGGCCAAACCAGCCAGAAACACTACTGAGTCTATGCTAATCAAGTTTATGGAGGATAACATATTATTGAATTTTGGTTTCCCTACCAACATTATCACTAACAATGCTCAAGTCTTCAAATCCACCAAACTCATCAGCTTTTGTCAGAGGTTCAATATCATCATCAGACACTCCACTACCTACTATCCTCAAGGAAACGGTTTAATTGAATCCTCAAATAAAACTGTAGTGAAAGTGTTAAATAAGACCATCACTAAGAATCATAGAAACTAGGACACTCAATTGAAGTTTGCCCTTGGGTCTAACTGAGTGACTCCTAAACGATCCACTGGAAAATCACCTTTCAAGCTAGTATATGGTAAGGCCACAATATTCCCAATCCAATTGGCAATGCCAGTGGCAAAGTTGGTGCGAGAAGCAAAGGAAGAACCAAATTCTTTGACACAAAGGATAAACCAACTGGTCGAACTTCATGAAAACAGGGAATAAATGGGGGCTAAATTGGAAAACTACCAACAGAAGATGAAATCCCTATTTGAAAAAAACGACAAGGATCCACCTTTACAACCAAGATATTTGATTCTCCAATGGGATTTCCAAAGGGAAGACAAAGGTAAACATGCAAAATTTGATCCACTATGGTTTGGCCCTTTCAAAAATTCAGAGGGGAAAATAAATAATATGCACCTGCTTGAAAATCTAAAAGGAGAATTGTTGGAGTTGCTAGTAAATGGTCAATTCCTCAAACTCTATTTTTAGAATTAAAGGTACCCATATTTCACACATTGTAAATACCAGTGTGTACATTCGGCAGGCCAGGCAGTAACTCCAATAGGCAGTAAAACTGATTCGTATATTATTCCATTAGGTAGGTCTTTGTTATATACAATAGGGAGTGACTGTTTAGTTCATCTCCTGATTACTGTTCACATTCCTAATTTAATTATTTACATAAATTCACCCAATCATGAAGATTAGGTGTCAACATTCCCCCCCTTAATCTGAAGGGATGTTGGTGATTCCAAGCATCGTTCTGAATCGTTCAAGCTTTTCTCTTCCAAGCGCTTTGGTGAAGATGTCTGCAATTTGCTCATTTGTGGAACAATGGCAGAGATGGATTGTTTTGTCCTCAACATGATGTCAGATCAAATGATATTTAGTATTGATGTGCTTTGTACGATCATGGAACTTTGGGTTCTTGGCCAACTTTATTGTAGAGGTGTTGTCAATCATGAGTGGAGTGGATTGTACTTGTTTTACCTGCAAATCTTCAAGAATTTTTCTGAGCCACACAATTTCTTTCGTTGCTTCAGCTGCTGCCACGTATTCTGCTTCTGTTGTGGAATCTGCTAGAACTGATTGTTGCGTGATCTCCAAGAGACAGCTCCTGATCCCAGACTCATAGCATATCCTGAAGTAGATACTCCAGTTTCTTTGTCTCCATCGAAGTCTGAATCAGAGTATCCAATCAAGCTGAAGTCGTCTACCTGTGTATACTTGATTCCAAGGTCTTGAGTTCCCTTCAAGTACCTTAGAACTCTTTTTGCAGCAGACCAATGTCCCTCAAAGGCTTTTGCATAAACCTGGAGAGGATTCCAATAGCAAATGAAATGTCTGGTCTAGTAGTAGTGAGATAGATGAGACTTCCTATAAGCTGTCTGTACTTTGTTGCATCCTCAAATTCCTTTCCTTCAATAGATGTGAGCTTTTAGTTTTGTTCCATTGGAGTAGAAAGGGGATTGCACTCTGTCATGCCAAATCTGTTTAACAAATCTCCAATGTATTTCTTTTGAGAAAGAAATATGGATTTTGGATGTTGGGTTACTTCAATGCCAAAATAGTAATGAACATAGCCCAAATCAGTCATTTCAAAGATTTTTCCTAATTCTTTCTTTATGGATGCAATATAACTTTCATTGTTTCCTGTCATTAAAAGATCATCTACATATACCACAAGATATACAACTGTTTTTCCAACTTTCTTGACAAAAAAGTTGCATCATCAAGATCAAAATGATTGAAGTTGAGTTTCAGAAGATGCTCAGTTAGCTTTTCATACCAGGCTCGTGGTGCTTGTTTGAGGCCATACAAGGACTTCACAAGTTTGCATACTTTATGTTCATGTTCTTTCACAGCAAATCCTTCAGGCTGGGACATAAAAACATTTTCTTTTAGATCTCCATTCAAGAAGGCAGTTTTTACATCCATTTGATGGACTTTCCAACCGTTCTAAGCTGCCAGTGCAAAGAGTGTCCGGATGGTGGCCCATTTTGCTGTGGGAGCAAAAGTTTCCTCATAATCAACCCCTTCCTTCTGTGCGAAACCTTTTTCCACAAGCCTAGCTTTGTGCTTGTCAAGTGAGCCATCATCTTTGTACTTATTTTTGTAGACCCACTTGCCAGTTGGTTTGGTTCCAAATGGAGGATCAACCAGCTTCCAAGTGCCGTTCTTTATGAGGGCATCATACTCCTTTTGCATTGCTTCTTTCCATGCATCATGAGAAGCAGCTTCTTTAAAGGAAGTTGGTTCAAAATCGGTAGACAAGTTCAATTCACAATCATAAGAAACATCCATATCAATAGGCGAATTAGAGTCATCTACATTATCTCCATTTTGTCGATT
>APFE030130746.1:101289-121984 GCA_000404065.3 Pinus taeda
GGATGAACACTTTCAGGTGTCTTTGTCAGCCACTTTGGGGGACCTTTCTGAGATGGTCCAGGCTGCTCTGTTGATTGAGTTGGGAGTGAATCAAGATTGAGTCTCCCAATTCTATCAATTACATCACTTAAAGCATCGTCCGTTGTTGGAGTTTCAGATGGGGGAGAATATTCTTCAGAAGAAGATTCCACATGTTGATCTAGTATAGGAATCCCCCCTTCAAGATGTGTAATCTGCTTTTCAAATTCTTGAAATGTTTTCATTTTTGCGAATCTATCCAAGCAATCAAGTTGCCGCTCAACAACATTGTCAGATTTGGATGATTCAAGAAAAATTACATCTCTAGATATAACAAACTTTTTATTTTCTTCATCATAGAGGCGGTATGCTTTGGAGGTATTTGAATACCCCAAGAAAATACACTTATGACTTCTAGCACCAAGTTTCTTTCTATGTTCCTTTGGTATCAAAGCATAACAAGTGGAACCAAAAATCCTGAGATGTTTGACCGAAGGAACATGTCCATACCACAATTCATAAGGAGTCTTGTTTCTTATAGCACTAGATGGACATCTATTCTTTATATATGCAGCACATAGAACAGCATCAGCCCAAAACATTATCTTTACATTTTTGAAAAAAGGCATGGATCGTACCATATTCAAGATTGTTCTATTCATTCTTTCAGCTACACCATTCTGTTGGGGATTATAAGGCACTGTTGTTTGATGTTTAATCCCATGTTGGCGAAGATAGTGTTCAAATTCATTTGATGTATATTCTTTTCCATTATCAGTGCATAGACCCAATATGAGATTGTGCATCATTTTCAATCCATTTATGAAAATTCTTGAATGTTTGAAAAGAATCAGATTTGTTCTTCAATAAATAAACCCAACACATTCTGGTGTAGTCATCAATAAATGTCATGATATATTTATTTCCATTTGAAGAAGGAACAGGCATTGGACCACATAAATCTGAATGAATAAGTTCAAGCTTCCTATGTGCTCTTGAATGTGAGTCATGAAATGACTGTTTGCTATGCTTTCCTAGAATGCAAGCATCACAATGCTTAAGTTTTCTAGGAATTGTAGGCAAACCAGCAACACCATTTTTCTTCAATAAACGGAGACTGTCATAGTTTAAATGTCCAAGTCTAGCATGCCATAATAAACTTGATGGAAGTGTAACTTCTTCATGATGAGAAATATATGAGAAATGTTGTTTATGAGCAAATGTTCCTTGCAGTTTGAGAAGTCTTTCTTCTTCTATTCCCCTCATGACAAGTGAGTGATCAGATGATTTTCTCACCTCAAGCTTGCCATCAAACATATGAATGGAGTGACCTTACTGGCGGATGTGGACCAAGGACAACAAGTTTCTCTTGAGCTGTGGGAGATATAAAACATGATCCAGAAGAAAGTCTGGAAGACCAGGCAGTTTAAGCCTGATTGTGCCAAGCCCTGATGGCTTGATTTTTTATTGATCTGCAAAGTATACTGCTCCATTAACATTGTCAGTAAAATCTTCAAAAAAATCTTTTCTATGAGTCATGTGACAGGTTTCTCCTGAATCAAGCAACCAATCATTTTTCCAGGAAGCAAGTGAAGCATTAAACAAATATTCATTTACTCCAGTGTTACATTGTGCCTCAACATAGTGAGCGGATTCAGGTGCTTTACCTTTGTCTGTATCATCAATTTTACCTTTCTGTTGATTTCTTTTCTGCTCAATTTTGTCCCCTGGTAGCTTGCATGTAGAGGCATCATGTGATCCATTTCTTTTGCAGCGAATGCAGTGGAAATCTGCCTTTTCTCCATGAGAATGTCTGCCCCCCCTGCCTCTGAAATATCTTCCTCTTCCTCTTCGTCCACCTCTTCCTCTTGTAGAATCTTGAGCAGGATGCTTTTCTTTATGAGCAAGGCACACAGTTTCTTCAGATGATTCAAGGGCTGTCTTTTTTCCAAAAGCTTTCTCTCTTTCAGTAAACTTTTTCACAAGAGAGTCAAAGGTTATATCTTTGAGATTTCCATTTGCTTGCAATGACTCAAGATAATTGGAGTAAGTAGGATAAAGTGCCTTGAGAAAAACAATAAGAGGAATATCCAATTCAACCTTAGTGGATTTTATATCATGCATTATATACTTTACTTCAGATGCAAGAGAAAGAGGATCATTATTTTGCAGTTCAAGAGTGAAGAGTTTAATTATGAGTTGAACAACTTCAAGTGCAGAATGTGAGTCATAGAGTTCTTTCAGCTTTTGTAAGGCTTCAAAGACAGTTGAATATGACGAAATATGGTGACTCACCTCTTCATTTATAGATGCTGTGATTAATGCATAGGCTTTACTATTCTTGTTTTCCCAAATGACGAGCTCTTTGTCTGAGGTAGGTTGTACTGGGTCATTGTCTCCTTCTCTGACACACACTCCTTTCCACAACTCATTGAAGATGAGGGTGTGTTTTATCATTCGGGACCATTCAAGATAGTTCTCCTTGCTAGTGAGAACTATTCCCACCATAGATATGATTGAATGCATTGTAAAATCCAAGAGCTATAAAAATACTTCTGCTACTAAAAGAAAATTGATTCTGATATCAAAATGTATTATGGCCTCAAACAATATATTGAACACAGTCAAATGCAGGGGTGTTAACTATGTTAGTCACTTTGAGAACAGCTTTATGAAACCAACACTATGGTGTAATACATATGTATGTATTTTCAAATATTACAAACATTATACCTCGCTGCCCAAAAAATCTTTACTACATATAAAATTTTAATGCATTATATACCATTTCAAACTAATCAAACCCAACAATGTCCGCGATTAAGGCTTAAATTTTGAATCCTCCAATTAAGTAATTGAAATTTGCGACCTTAATTTCAACCCAAAAATCAACCCGATCCGCGATTCGAACAGGCTTCCTGCTGAGCTATATCTATAACAAACCTCGACTGAAAGAGAGATTTGGGTGGTCTAGGGTTACACCCAACATCCCTGACATTAAGCGCTCAAGCAAAAATTCGAACCAGGGTCTTTAAACTATATGACATTATCATTAAAATTCGAATCAACTCCCTTACCGCTCAACAAAACGAAATGCTTGAGGAAGCAGTAAACACGCTGGGTATTTCACTGAATCGGCATCCAGTCTAGCGTTATAGGCCCATTCATTCGAATTTTTCTTTAATCTTGCATTCCACGCTAAATTTCCTCTGCAAATCCTCAATAGGTATGTCAAATCGGCAGTGTAGTGTTAAAGAAATATCAAAAAAATCAACAAATATTCTAATATCTCATAAAAGGAACGATATGCATTATTAATGCAGCCTCAGTAAGGAATGAACAACATTCAATCACAGTGTTTCATCCAGCGTTCAATCATAGTGTTTCATCACAATGTTTCAGGCAACATTGATACCAATGACCTTCACCGTCAAGACCTTCACAAATCAGCGTGGAATACTATGTCAAGCCATTCAAGATGATAGTGCAAACGTTCCCATGTCAAGGCCATTCACAAAAAAATTTAACATACAGTGCTTCTGTCTGGACAGTATGGACAACGCTTCAGAAGAGCAGGGCGCAGGTTTTATAAACGGAATTTGGAAAATCATCAAACATTCATGGATAGACACCTTTTAGCTGACAGAGAGACGGGTAAAAGGAATATGGCAGACAGACAGAGGAGTTACAAGGAGCATGAGAGCTAAAAAAGGAGCTGGCTCTGATACCATGTCAGGCCAAGTAGTAAAACTGATTCGTATATTATTCCATTAGGTAGGTCTTTGTTATATACAATAGGGAGTGACTGTTCAGTTCATCTCCCGATGACTGTTCACATTCCTAATTTAATTATTTACATAAATTCACCCAATCATGAAGATTAGGTGTCAACAGTAATTATCATATGAAATTTCTAATTTTCTGATAAAAATTTTGCTTTCATAAAAAATTTGTTTTTTTAAAAAGGCTCCATGCCCAAGAGAGAAGTTCTGAGACTACAGCTTCTCGATGCATTGCAATCCAATGCCCCATCCCCAGGTGGAGCCAATGTTATCACCAGATAGCACTAAGTCCACTTCATAATACCCAGATGAGATGTTGTCTGCATAAAGGTGCCAAGCAAGGTTCGAAGTGAGCACCTTAACCTACAAAAGTTAATAATCACGTGTCCACGGGCAGATAATACGATGATCCAAACTCGGGTGATGAGCTAAGGATTAAACAAATGGTCTGGGAGAAGCTATGGTTTAAAATATTATACGCTTAAAGGTCTAGCTCCTACACCCCCCCCGTAATCTACATATGATCGCATCCAACCGCAGTTCCTGTAATAAAGTTACAAGTGGCTTAACACTGCCACAGACCACCGGCGTTGAATAAATCAGCGCCCGATGAATGAACTTGATCAATTCTGGCCCATGATAAAGTATTATTCCATGCCACGATACAATTTTTTGAAACAGGTAAGGACCACCCGACAAGTGGTCTCCCCTTATTCATTGCTCGAAGATTCAGGTATTAGGTATAATGGTGACATCTGCACAAATGGTGAAAGGTAAAGTTTCTTTATGATTGTATGAGTTCATCCCTTGTCCTCCTGAGCCAACCCATAACCATCATGTGTCGTCTGCTCATGCATTCATCTCTTCCCACCCGGGCACATGTCTTTGTCTCTGCATAAAGCACATAAAACCCTAAGGTGATTACCTGACAACAATTCTCCATCTTGGTCAAGGAATCTATCACCTAGATAACTGTGCAGGAACCTTCTATACACTCTCCCAAATAGCACGGGCACCCTCCAAAGTCACTTTCATTCCCCTGTGGGCTCCAGGTAATCCGACACCTCCCAGCCTCCTTGTTTTCTTGTTTTTTTTATTCGAAGGGATGAAGCATGCAGCCCCTATAACCCCCAACACTCATGAGGTTGAGAACCCTGATGTTAGTCTTCTAACTGACACTGAGGCCCATATTGCTGACCTTGTCTGTCCCTTTTCTCTTGCTGACCTTTGTTATGAGATATTCTCAGACCACGTGAAGAATGAAGACCTGTTTAGAGTTGTGGCTTCTGGGTTATATTACCAGATTTCTCCCCTATTTCATCATCTTCCTGAATTCATAACCTTTTCTTTAGATTCCTACCAAACCAAGAAGAACCATTTTGTTTCTCCTTCAGGAAGCGTAATCCTTGAGATAACCCCTCTTTTAATTCAAAGAGCTCTCAATTTCACTGCATCTTCCTCAATGTGCACCTTCACTGATTCAACCCTAGATGAGCATTTTACGACACTACCTACGAGAGAACTGCAGTCCTTCCTAGAGAAAAATCTTGCTCTCGAAGCCAAAACCCTACCTTTAGATATTCATCTCCCATTAGCCCTTTCTAAACCCGTTATTCAACCAATATTAGCCGTTATCATTGGTCTTTTGGGAGGACATGCCACTCTGCAATTAATCAGGGTGGCTCTTGAGTGTTTACATAGGATGAAATAGCCTAGATGCATGTTAAGCATCCCAGAATACCTATAGACCTCCATTTTCTTTCAATTCAGTTATCTCAAAGCTGCTTCTTGCTTCCTTTACTATTCACTGTTGTTTTATTTGTTTCTCTATACTCACATTGAGAATTCCAATTCCTTCACTTGGATGTGTTCACCCTCGATAAAGAGAGAAATTTGGTCTTCGACTGGAATGTCTCTGTAAGAAAGAGGCCAAGCTTGGGAGGCTATTCCCAATTCCTCTCATCCTTCATGGCTATTGTCTACCAAATCATTCATGGAGCCCCATGCCCCAGAATATTCCCTGAGCAAAAAGAACTCATCCAACTCCATAAGAAAGTTTCCATTGGAGATTGGTACCACTATGAGGACTATACAGAGATCTGAGTTTAGGGGTGTGAGCTTCCTCCTTATCACTTTCCAGTGTTCCTACCAATGAGGGTGTTCACCCTCAAGTTTATCAAGAAAATCCTCAATGTGGACTTGCTCCACTTTGTAATGGCCAATAAAGGTTACATATTTAAAATGGGACAGTCAGTAGGTCATTTTGTGATAAACATCAGGCAAGCCTTCAAAATATTTGAAGATATGCTCGAAGCCATGGAAATCGAGAAAGGTGAAATCTGGCATTAAGGTCCCCGAGGTCTCCTTTCTCGGAGAAGGGAAAAGATTAAAGCCTCAACTTATGTGCATGATCCTAATCCCAAGGTCGAATGGAAAGCTAACTTTGATTCCTGCCCTCTTAATACAAACAATGAAACTGAGTCCCTAATTAGCACGGACAAGATACAAAAGAGAACTGCTGACACTTAAGGGACAACTGACAAGGAAGGACCAGCTCATAAAAGGGCCAAAATTCAAGGGAAAGGACAGGAACAGGAACATGAAAAAGAATAGGAAGGGGAAGAACCAAGCATTAAGCTCCATAAGCAAGTGTCCAAGAACCCGGGCTTTCAGGTTAATTTGGAAATACCTCTAGAAGTTTCAACAACATCCTTGACTGAGGTAGCCATCCCAAAGTCTGAGAAGATTCTTTATGCAGGAGGAACAGGTTGGGCACAGGGTAGGAACATCCAAGTGAGAAACAAAAGGGAAAAGGAGAAGATACATCAATGCATGACTTCACAGGTCATGCCTCGACACTCTTGGTAATTAGATGCAATGGATCTAGAGAAGGAAGAGATGAAAATTAGGTTAAAGAACCCATCTATCCAAACCCTACCTTTGGGTTCCAAGTTTCAGGACTTAGATGTGTCTCTCAATTTGACCGGTATCCCTATGGTGGACAAGGTCAACCTACATAGGTAGGTAGGAGAAATTTTGTACATTGACATCAATAAGAATCAAATGACTATTGATCGAGCCCAAGTCTATATAGACAAGATCATCAAGAATGTAAAAGTTGAGAAGATCAAGTCTCATGCTCTCCTCAAATAGAAGGAGTATTATAAAGAGTTGATCATGAAAATGGGGTTGGATCTTGCAGACAAAGCAACAATGGCAATAGTAATAAAGGAAACCAAGATGGAGAACGTAATCTTGAGAAGGTAGCTAAAGACAATTGGAGGTGAGCATGTTCAAACCCCTGAGCTAATCCAAAGTGAAAAGGAAAAGAAGGTGGTAACACAGGAATTGAATGCAAGCAGAGAAAGAGTTGAAGTCTTGCAACTGATGGTGGATGATTTATAGAACTGGATCGATTCTCATGTTTGTATTGTACTTGTCCAAGACGACCCTCAAAACCCCACTGATCAACTTACTAAGGAATTAACAAAACTAAAAATTTATGAGAATGAGTTGGGGAGAGTTCAAAGGGAGTTGGACCCAGCCAAAGCCCAAGTGACCCAGAAAGAGAGACAACTCCAAGCGGAAAATTCGAACATCAATAAGCTCACAAAAGAGTTGCATAGTGCAACTCAAGAGATCAAGGAGTTGAAGGCTAAACTAAAAGGAAATATGGCACTCATAGAAGCTAGGAAAGGGGTGTGGGACAAGATCATCTAGGAAGTTGATCAATGCTGGGATCAAGTAGCTTTGATACATGATAAAAAGAATCTTTGCAATGAATATTCCCCTTCTCTTCAAAGCGATAAGAAAACTAGTATTAACAACTCCCAATATGCTAAGAAATATATTTTGGCAAAGAGAACGATCAAGGAACTCAAGCCACTCGATATATCGGATAGAATGGAAATAGTAGCTGATATTTCTAAAGTTATCTCTAAAGAGGAAGCTAGGGCTAAGGCGTAAAAAATTATTGCCAAGCTACAAGAAGAGTTGTCAAGCTTTGATATCATGTTCAATCAGCTTCTAGAGGTCGGATTACCTAATTGGTGCAGAGAAAATGGAAAATTTCTCACAGAAGAGGTGTATAATTAGAAATTGATTGAGGTTAAGAGTAGGACAAGTGCATCTCCTGAAATAACGATAGTCCTTAAAGGTAAAACCATTACCAACTTCTTAGAGAAAGAATTTAACCTTCTCAGGATTGTTAAAAGTATCTCTCATCGCAAACAGGATTATGTCGAGGTGATCAATCTTCAACCCCACTACCGGAAATTCAGTTCTATTCCACCTCCTCCTCTAGCCATGTGACAACGATGTGATTAGATTGCCAATCCTCCTATGCTTCAAATGGTTCGTCCACGGGGTTCTGTGGCTTCCAACCAAGCATCTAGTTCGTCTCGTCGACCATGAATATCATGTTTATTTTTCTAGTGATGGCCTTAGATTTTACTTTTCAGTTGTTTTTACCTTGTGTTTGTTATGTTTTTAACAAGATGTTCTATTATGGTTAAGAGAGTGGTGCCTTTGTGCATGCTCAAATTTTGATTCATAACTTTTGTAATGATGATAAAGATCAAGAAGGAATATCTTCTTAACGGCCTATACTTCAGAGGAATTTTGGTATATATACATTCCTGAAGAAGGAAAATAGTTTCGGAATCCGATAGAAGAAACCCTATGTTATTTTCAAGAATGCATGACTTTGAGATATGTATCTTTTAGAATGTTAATGAAATCGTGGTGATTCCTCATTCAAGTATTACAATATGTTATCTCTCTGTTTAAATTCCATTATGTTCATTTTGCCTCTATGATTTCATGTTATTATAGCTACCATAAGTGCTTCATATGTTCTCATAGGTTCATTTGTATTAACACATTAATGCCTATGTCTGTCTGGATCTTCGAAACTAAATATTTAAACTGCGCTCCATGAATCATAACACCCATTGCTCACTAATCCATTATGTATTTCTTAACTTAGATAAGTATAGAATTCTTGATGTTACAAGCTCCATGTGATGATTTTTCATTTCTCTTTATCTGCCTTCATCACTCTACTAAAGAAAATTAAGTTGTAAGTCCTTGAACTACTTGACCTTCACGAGTTATCATATATGTTTTTGTATGTTACATATATATGAGAATGTACCAAGGAATAAATGGACTATGTCTTTTGATGAATGAACCACCACAATGTTGTTTATGATATATATGTATATGTGTGTATAAGAAAAATAGATGTCTCCAATATCCGAAGAACTATCTAAGACACCTAAGATCTAAATGTTCTAGGCACTCGTCTTGTGGCAATTCAAGGTTGTTTCTGGAATCGATTACATCTTTCGGCGTTATTTCTGAGGAACGTAATAGAGGATTTTTCCCCTAGGATACGACAATTTAGGCACTCTTTGTGTAGGTGAGAAAAGATGTTCTGATTTCACCTTCATCACCTTGGCAACTCCACAATTCTTATTCTCATTTATCATCCTAGCTTTTAGAAATCCCATACTCGTTCAAATACCTCTCAATTGAGAACCCCATCTGTATCTAATCCAGAGAAGCTAATTTTCAGAAGAGTCTGCAAGGAAAAAACCCTTGCTACCAATGTTATTGTCTCATCATTCTTTGAAACCTCTTCATCCAGCTCCCAACACACTATCATTCACTGTACATATTTTACTCCTAAGGTCCTGACAGACCCTCCAGAAGACGACCTAGGACATCATACCCTCCAATCAAAAGTTAAGGAAGAAATAACTTCAGTTACAACTCCGTTTGATTCATTTCCTCCTCCTTCTAAGATTGGAAAAGGTAAAGCTATCCTCACTAACAACAGTATTCATTGTGCATTCAATCACATTTCTCTCAGTCTAGCTACTCCAACCACTATGATCCTGACCCAAGTTCATCCAACAAATCTCACTCCTCCCCCATTAATTCAGATGGATATTCCGAGTTTCTTACTAAATAAGTATGCCCCTCTTGATTTTCCTCAACCCCTGAGTTCCATGTCTCAGGACTACCTAAAGATTTTGCCTAGGTTCAATGGGTAGGATGAGAACACTGAACAGAGACATATTGCAACCTTTTGTGATTTTTCTAAGAACCTAAAAGTAGAACAATTGGATGTTGTCCTTAGGCTATTATTTCAATCCCTTGATAGGGAAACTAGAAAATGGTTGAAAGCCTTACCTGATGCTTCCATCACCAGCTGGGAAGAACTCAAAAACTCTTTCACACAAAATTGGGGTGAAAAGAGAGATCATGAATATGTCCTCACAGAATTCAATGCTATAAGGAAGAAGCCAGAAGAAGATATTTCAGAATTTATAAAAAGGTTCAACAAGTAATATAATAACCTGCCTGTTGAGATAATACCTCCCCAAGATGTTGCTCATGTAGTACTTGTGGGATCCTTTGAATCAGAATTTGGTTTTACCCTAAGAGAGAGGAAGTCTCACACTTTGGACCAATTCCATGTTGATGCTCTTGAGGTGGAAGAAAATTTCACCTCGGCGGGGAAGTCAAGAGGAAATAATGATTCTACGAAGAAGAAAAAGGGGAAAGCGGAAACATCCCCCTCCGATCAAGCTAAAAAATCACCAAATCTGAAGTGGGAAAAAATGGATAAACTAATTAAGAGTTTATCACATACGTTTGTGAAGCTTGAGCTTGAGAAAAAGAGTCTCCCGAAACATAATGCTCAAGGTAACAACCGAGGATATAACCCACAATACAGAAGGCCACCTTAGCAAATAATTCAATGGGAAAGAAAAGATCAATTTGATTAGATCTCCCATCCTCAATATATAGAAGATGACCCAGGTGAACAACCACAAGATACCCATGATGCAGGGTAACTTGTACTCCTCCTTCTCTGAAGAGAACAGGAAAACATGACTCACCATGAGACATGGAATGATAGTGAAGCAATAGTAAATGAGGACATAAGTGCCTATTGTAAACAATTTTCTGATTTCATGCAAGCACAGCTGCATCGAAGGTGTGATCTCAGATCTTCAAGAAAGAGGTCAAGGAACTTGAACAACAAGAGGGAACCTCTCCCCAAGATACTCCCCCAGCACCAGATAAAGGGAAAGGGAAGTTGAATCCTATCTCATCCAAGGTAAAATCCCCCTTGAATAAGAAATGCACTAGCTCTAAGGAACACACAGAAGAGAAGGTACATGTTCTGATAAAAACAACCTGTGAAAAGGAAAGAGAAGTAGAACCAGGAGGCATAGAGAAAGGCAAAACTGAATTCAATCTTTAGAGGGAACTCGTAAAGGTAAAGATCCTTGCTCCTCTAATTCAACTTCTAAAACAACCCACTTATAAATCCAAAGTCTCCCAGTTCATGCTTCCATCCATCTCAGTAGCATCTCATGATTGTTTAAGCCTTCAAGAAGAAAGACCAATGGTTGTGTATGGGCCTCATGTTGAAGAACTTGATCCTTCCATTGCACCCTTCTATGTGACCCTAGTAATTCATGATCTCTTATTGCATAACTGTAAGTTGACTCTAGAGCCTCGCATAACCTCATGCCCTTAGTTGTGATGGAACAACTTGGTTTACAGATCACTAGACATTACAAGGACCTATAACCCTTCGACTCTAAGAGGGTAAAATGCTTGGGAATGATAAAAGACTTGGTGGTGAATCTGGCTCAGATCCCTATGAAGATCGTAGTGATGGATATAGTAGTAACAGATATCCCTACTCGATTTGGCATGCTCTTATCTAATTCTTGGGGTTCCAAGGTGGGGGGTTCTATCAAGTTAGATCTGACTTATGCCACTATTCCCACTTTTGGAGGTGAACAAAGGAAGTTGTATAGAGAGTCAAGATTCATAAAAACAATGACCCAAGCGGAAGGTTCTAAGAATCCTCCTGTGTATGGGAAATAAAGTGACCTCTCCTGCCTGTTACTAGAAGAAGATGAGACAATTTCTGAATAAACAAAAGTACATCTAATGATGCAGTTAGATGACCAACACAAAGATAGAGGCAATGTATGGAAATTATACTTTGATGGGGTGAATTCCAAAGAGGGAAATGAGGTAGGGGTATTGTTGGTATCCCATGAGGGTAGCTTGATACCCCTCTCCTTCAAATTGGAATTTGAGGTAACCAACAACATGGCAGTGTATAAGACCCTTCTCCTTGGACTACAAATAGCAAGGAATATGAATATTTAATGCTTGACTATATATGGAGACTCCGATTTGATTGTAAAGGAGATTAGAAATCAATGCTAGCCTAAGCACCCCATATTGAGGACCTACCAGAATGAGGTATGGGACTTAATTGATAACCTCTTCTTGGCCTTTGATATTCAATTTTTGCCCAAAGAAGGAAACAAAATTGTTGATTCCCTTGTGGTAGTATCAAGAAATTTCAAACCTGCTCAAAATCTGCTTCTCAGGTATGAGGTGGAGGTCAGACATAAACCCTCTATACCTAATAATGTCAAGTACTGGCAGGTGTTCAGGGACGACGAATAGATAATACGCTTTATAGAAGTAGTTGGGGAATTCGCTAGCTCAACTATTGATCAAGAAGAGGAAAAAGAGGCAGACCAAGGACCAACTTCATGGGAAGACACAATGGTTGGACATAGAATTTTAAAACTAAAAGGGAATACCATTCCTCATGGGCTAGTTCCATTGGAAAGATTATTTAATAAGAATGATGTGGCTTCCAAACCAACATCTCTGGAGATATATGAAGAGATAGAATATTTCAATATTGGTTCAGAATATGAACCCCAGATGGTTAGACTATCAAAAGGGATCCCCTCACAATATAAGAAAAGGTATTTAAACCTTTTCAAAATCTATACAAGTGTTTTTGCTTCATCTTATGAGGAGTTAAAAACATTTGACACTAACATTATAAAGCATAATATTCCTTTAAAGAGTGGAATGAGACGATGCAAACAAAAACTCAGGCAGATTAATCCTCTCTTACTCCCCTCTATTGAAAATTAAGTGAGGAAACTTCTACAGGATAAAATCATAGTGCCTTTAAGGTACTCGGAATGGGTGGCAAACCTAGTCCCATTTCGGAAAAAGAATGGGGAAAGAAGCTTATGTGTATATTTTTGGAACCTTAACAGGGCATCATTGAAAGATAACTACCCGTTACCTAAGATGGATACATATTGCAGAAGGTGGTTGGATCAGCTGGAATGTCCATGATGGATGGGTTCTCTAGTTTTAACCAAGTGGTGGTCCACCCAGATGATCAGAAGAAAACTGCTTTCACCACCCCTTAGGGAACTTTCATGTATGCTCACATGCCTTTTGGTGATTAATGCAGGGGCCATGTTTCAATGAGCTATGGATATAGATTTTATAGGGAAGCAAGACAAGTTCATAGTGGTATCACAATCTTCTCTAAGACCAATGAAGAACACATCCTACACTTGAAAGTCTCCTTTGAGAAGTGTAGGAGGTATGGGCTATCTTTAAATCCAAATAAATCTTAGTTTTCCTTGAGTGAGGGGAAATTACTAGGACACATAGTAGCACAAGAAGGAGTGAAAATTGACCCTAAGCGAGTAGAATCTACCAGTCACATTCCCCTACACAGAAACAAGAAAGAGATCCAACTCTTTTTTTTGGGGACATCAAGATGCATAAAGGTGAAGGCATTGATCCCTTTCTCACAAGAATTTAGAAGATACAAGATCAGTTGGCATCCCTAGGAGAGGCACCTCAAGATTCATAGCTTGTGTGTTGCACCCTAAAAAGTGTCTCATAGAATTGGGAAATCTTCATCCAAGGTATTTTGGGACAAGATACACTACCTTGGTGGGATAGGATGTGGTCAGACCTACAACAAGAGGAGATAAGGCGAGAACTCGTGAAGACCTCCATAAGTGGTAGAAACAACAAGGGACTGAAAGGTGTGAAGGAGGAAGATAATGTAGTCATTGCATCAAAGGGTCCCAGTCAGGGACAAGGTTCATAGGGGGAGAATAAGAAAAAGAAGGATCTATCTAAGTTCAAGTGCTTTAGGTGTCGCGATTTTTTCCACTAAAGTACTCGTTTTCCTCAATAGAAGAAGAACAAGTAGGAGACGCAAGATCAGGCATTAGCATCCACGGAGATAGACAAGTTTTACTCCAAGATAGACGAAGGCTTCTCCATGTTTGCAGCTATACCTCCAAGAGTGAGGTGGGGCTATTGAAATATGTAACTAGGTTCACTTTCATGATGTGTATTGTAATCATGATTTTATGTATTTGATATTAAAGAGAAAATAAATTTATTATTATCATTATTGAGGCATAGGTTTCATGCTCAAGATAGAATTATTTATAGGTCAAGCACCCATTGAATGCTTCTAGGTTTGTCATAATATTATAAAGTCAAAAGAGTCATTCTCATACATGCAATACCCCTTTGGGCATGTTGTATCTTGTAAAGAAAATTTTTGTAAAGTCAAAAATGCCATAAATACCCTCCAAGACCTTGTCAAGCAAGTCATCCTACATGAAAGATCAATTCGGCCTCATGAAAGAAATCCTTACCCATGGAAAGCTTATATATAAGAAGGAATTCGACCTCATTTGGACACAATAAGAAGCAATTTCGATCTCCAAATGAAAGAAGTAGCAAGACCAAAAGAAAAGGATGAAAATCAAGGATAAGAAGAAAAGAAGCAAGATCAAAGTTTTGGACCTCTCTCTCTCTTGTGTTAGGGTTTCTGATGTTATTGGGCAAGTTGATTTGCTAGAAGTTGTTGGAAGTTGTTTGGAAAGTCGAAGTTGTTGCAATTTGTTGGGAAAGTTGAAGTTGCTAGAAAAATTGTTGGGGTTGAAATTGCTAAAAAGTTGTAGGAGTCAAAGTTGATGGAGAAGTTGTTGGGGTCGAAGTTGTTCTAGAAGGTCAAATTTTGTTGTTGTAAGTTGTGTAAGGAAATCTCATAAAGAAGGAAGTTTGACTTGGTCTTGGAGGGGTCTTTGTCAAGGGTCTTAAGTCTTGGAATTCTTCATTTGAGGATTCTTTAAGAAGAGAAGAATTCTTGTGGTTTTTCCTTTCAAGAGGATAGGTTTTGGCCTTGGCTAGAAACCTACATTTTGTGTCCTCGTGTCTCTATGATATTCATTGTTTGGTAGTTTTTTTATGATAGAAAACACAATAATAATTAAGTTAAATAAGAAGCTAATCAAGTTAAGTAAAGATACATCACAAGTAATTATCAAAGTAAGAAAAATCACCTAATATAGATGCCCCTAGATTTAACAACATGGTATCAGAGATAAGGTGACAAGTCAAGAAGAGGTAGCTTGAATATCACATCATTGAAGAAGGATCCATAACATCTGATCACAAGGAAGTCATTAAAGAGGACTAAGAAGCACCAAGGAGGAGTGCTCATCTCAAAAGATCACATCATCACAAGGAGAACAAGACCTCAAGGACCCTACCTCCACTTAAAGAAAGAAGGACTACACATTTGAATCATTTTGAAGTCTCCATATTCTACATTTATACATCCCAAGGAAGCAAGAAGAAGCATCACCATCATCATCAAATAAATCAAGGTGATCTCCCACATGTTGAAGCAAATATCACATCTTGAACATCCTTGAAGAAGGTCATCAAGGAAGCAACATCATCAAGAAGGAATCAAGTTGAAGATATCATCATCTAGAATCATATTTGCTTGAAAAGTATATATTTTATATTTATGTCTGAATCTAATATCAAAATGACTTCATTCTGCAAGGAAAGCAATAAATTGGTTGGGTCATCAAATTTCCTTGCATGGAAGAAAAAGATAGATTTTATCCTCATAGAGAATGTAGTTATTGAATATGTAAAAAGTTCCATTACCAAACCATGTCAAGATCAATATAAAGCACTATCGAAGTATATGAAAGTGGAAATAAGGGATCAAAGAATCCTCATAGAATCAATCAAGGATTCACTCATCCCCTATGTAGCAAAGATGGAGAGATCAGAGGAAATATATGAAAAGTGCAGGAGAATTTATATCATTGAGAACCGAATTATACAAAATTAAGGTATCAAAGGAATAATGGATAGCCTCATACCTTATGACTGTGTCACAAATAAGAGATCAACTACAAGAACTATGAGAAATAATGTTTGATAAGGAAATGACCACCGTTATGCTCAATGCTACCTAAGGAATGAGGCAACTTTGTATAAAGTATCTATGGAAAGAAGGAAACCACTCCATTCAATGAAATTTGGTCATTATGTAAGATTGAAGAAACGAGGTTGAAGGCAAAGATAAATGTTGGATCAAATGAACAAGTTCAAGCATATGTTGCAATGGCTAGGAGAAAAGGAAAGTTTGGAAATTTTGATCCTCGAAAAAAGAAGAAGATCAATATGTAGAAGACACAATGCTATGAGCGTAATGAATATGGGAACTCTAAAATGAATTGTCCCAAACTCATGAAGGACAACAAAAAGATGAAGGAAATAAATCAAGCCCATGTTACCAAAGAAGTGGAAGAATCAGAAAAGAAGAAATCAAAGAAGGAGGAAGTGAAAGATCTTTACTATGACCAAGATAATCTCCTTCACTTAGCTCTTTTAAGTTATAGAAGAGAATTAAATCATCACAAGTATGATAGGATGAATTATAGCAACATAGAGATGACATCATCATAAAAGCATGGAAGTATAGTTGAAGTAGAAAGTCTACATGGTTATAGCAGTCATCATGATAGAAATGGCATCTCCATTGAAAGCATATATGGACATCCAAGTAGAATTATATATGGTTGGAGGAAAGTCATCTAGCAAAATAGAAGATAAAGAAAGGTCATCATACATCATCAATATTAGAAAGGAGCATTTTCAGAATGAGGATCATCAAGATCCTCCACTAGAATCTTGTTGAAAATGCAACAGGAAAATCCTAATTTAATTTTTTCCTTGAATTAATTTAGGAATAAAATTGTAATTCCACATCATAAGACAACTTGTATAGGTTAACTAATTTAATTTGACTTAGTTGGCTTAGTTAACTCAAGTTGACTAACTTGATCCATGTAGAGTGTCTCCTACTTTATAGGAGCCCTTATTGAGTTTATTTTAAGTTGTAATTAATTAATTCGGTTTAACTGAGTTAAATTCAGTTAAACTAGTTCCAACTGATGGAGGAACTAGTAGGAGGTCAGGTAGTGGGGTGTTGATTCATGTGCTCAAATTTTTAACTAATGCTTCACTCATAAATACTTCATGCATGCCAGATCTGAGATTTACCCAGTTGATATTGGAGTTTAGGGATAGTTTACTATCAGTTGTATAATCATCTGAATTGTACAGGTGGTGCATGTAGTCAAAGGAAGGTCCATGAGGATTTCACAATTCATGTTGATGAATTTCCCTAATTAATAGGGTCTTAATTCCCAAGGAAACAGTGCAAGGAAATAGGGACTTGGGCAAGCCAAAATTTGGTTAAGTATTGGCCTGAGCTTGTCTAGGAAGCAGTGAGATAGGTAGAGATAGTGCAAAGGTTGCTCAGGCCTGAGCAAAGCATTGTAATATTCTCATATCTTCTGACTAATGCAATATACAGATAGCAAGGATTTTTAGTTGTGTCTTTCCCCAGGAAATCATTGTGCAATGTGTTTATTTAATTCTTTCTCTTGTATGCTTCGTGATTTTGAAATCATTTAATTGTTTTCTTTGATGAGTAGAATAGATTCAAGTCTATTATTTTAGTAAATTACAATTAGGAGTTTGAATGTGATAAGGAATTTCTACATGGTATGAGAGCAAAAATCACTCTAGAAGAGGAGAATACAAGTTTGTCTTTTGCAGGTGAAATCAAATTTGTAGTATCAATCTTCAAAGCCAACATGATTTCATTCTATGGATTGAGACTCGAATACGCCCTTGAGGGTAGTCTAAACTATATTACTTGGAAGGACAGGATTGAGGCAGTTTTGGAAGACAAAGGGCTGAAGGAATTCATAGACAAAGATATTCATAAGCCTCCAACAAGTGATGCTCAATACATGACAGAGTGGAGGAACTGTGTTTCAAAGGCAAGGAGGATCATACCAAAAGGAGTTTGATATCATATTTTCTCGAACCTCCACAGGAAGGAGACTCCATATGCACTGTGGAAGGCCTTAAAAACCCTGTTTCATAATAGCAGTGACCACGGGAAGCTAGCCTGAAGGACAAAATTCAAAAAATCAAGATGGAGAAGAGCGACAAAATACCACAGTACTTGAGAAATTTAACTTGAGAGAGTGTTGGTACTACAGTTGTTGAAGATTATTTGGTCATCCTTGCACTTCTAGGCCTTCCCAAGAGCTGGCACAACTACCATGATTTGGTAAATGGAAGGGAGAAGCTACCAGAGTGGGAGAGTTGTGGTCTGACTTGGTGCAAGAAGAGATAAGGCAAAGCACCAAAGATGGAACCTCATCCAAGCATGATGTTGATGAGAAATGTGCCTTATATGGAAAGACAAAGAAAAGGAAAGGAAATAAATTCCAATCCAAAGGAGATTCCAGTCAGGGAAACAAGAAGAAAGACTTGACGAAGATTAAATGTTTTCACTTTCATGAGCTAGGACACTATGCCATGAAGTGTCCGCACAAGAAGGTCACTAAGAATCCCTCAAGATGAGTGGAATATGAAGCTCTTTCTTCACAATTCAAGTTATATTTCATCCTCATTTCTTGCATGGTGACATCAGTGATGGTATTTTGTGGTATCTGGATAGTGGAGCCTCATTCCATATGACCAGAAACAAATAATTCTTCAGTGACGTTGAGGAGAAGGACCTCCAAATGCACATTGACATGGGAGATGATGGAAGGTATAACACGAATAGCATCAAAACTATTACTTTTCAAAGGAATTCAGGTTTTCCTCTCACATTAAAAGATTTCATGTATGTTCCGGGCCTAAAGAAGAATTTGGCTTCAGTTGCTATGTTGGAAGACTGTGGCTACGATGTGATATTTAGAAAAGGAAAGGCTTTCCTTCATCACACAGCCTCAGGATAAGTGAATCGGATCGAGGTTCGGGTGAAGAACCTCTACAAATCGGATGTAGAATATTGTGCTTCTTTGACCACAAAAGAAGAGAACGTGCAGAGCTGAGACATCGATGAATTATGGCATAGATGATTGGGCCATCTTTACCATGGATATTTGAAGATCATGAAATAGATTTCTACAGGACTTCCCAAGGGTACACCAAAGCAGATAGATACATGCAAAGGGTGTACATTCGGGAAGTACACCAAAGCCGCCTTTCATGATAAGGACAGTAGAGTGCAAGCAACCTTGAAAGAGTTCACTCAGATGTGTGTGGACCCTTCTTGATAGCCTCCATGGAAAAGCACAAGTATTATGTAATATTTGTAGATGATTTCTCACATAAGTGCTAGATTTTCTTCATGCAGAAGAAAGATCAGACGTTCTCTAAATTTTTTGAATTTAAAGCACTTATTGAGAAAGAAACTGGAAGGTAAGTGAAGGCTCTCAGGAGCGATAATGGTATAGAATATGTGTTGAATAAATTCAAGAACTTATGTGCATCAGAAGGCATTCAATGGGAGTTAATAGCACCCCATAACCCACAACAGAATGGGGTGGCTGAAAGGAAGAAAAAACGTATTGTGGGAGCTGCACAAGTGATGTTACATGATCAAGCCCTACCATTGTACTTGTGGGCTAAAGCATGCCACACAATTGTATATGTGCAGAATAGGAGTCCTCATCGAATTCTCGGGATGATTACACTAGAAGAAGCTTTTTCAAGTAAGAAACTAGATATGGCACACTTCAGGATCTTTGGTTCATCAGTTTACTATCATGTTACCAAGGATTCAAGGAAAAATCTAGAACCAACAGTTGAGTTAGGCATATTTGTGGGGTACACTGATACAACTCACAACTATCGAGTGTACCTTCCATCTCACAAGATGACAGTGGTTCATAGAGATGTGAAGTTTGATAAAGAGAAGGCCATGAGATGTTCCCTTGAGAGGGAGATTCAGTTGCATGTAGATGAGAAGCTTTTAATTCCGAAGGAAGAACCTCAGGATGATGTGAAGCAGCCACATGTAGAGGGGCAGAGAGTAGAAGCACCCACTCATGCAGAGGGGTAGAGAGTGGAAGAACCCACTCATGCAAAGACTTCCAAAGATGGAAGGAAGCACACCAGAGAGATTGATAGATTGATGCATGATGCTAGAGAGTGTTAGAAAATTATATATTACGGAGCAATGGAACACATAAAATATTGCAGAAATATAAACACAGAAAACGCAAAAAACAAGAGAGACATAGATATACATGGTTCACCCAGTTTGGGCTACGTCCACCTCGAACAGCCAGTCCTTCCTTTCTATTATCTAGCAAAATGAAGAGACACAACCTATAGCAAAGCCGCTGTAATATCCTCTGTTTTCTCTCACAGTCTCACCTCTCTGTTTCTCGCTCACACACAGAATACACATCTATAGCGCCGCCTCAAATACAATACCCTCATACAAAGAGAGGGGTTGCCTTCTAGGGAAAAAAACCCTAAACTAAACATAAGTTCTACCGTCAGATCATCCACCTAATGAACGGCTCAGATTGACTAGAAATTACTGTACTTTTACAAGGCAAATTTACATCTGTTTTTAGCTTCGGGGGCGCTGCCCCCGAGCCCCCGCCGGGAGACCGCTGGCCCCCGGACCCCCGCAGGGGGGACAAGTCCCCCCCACACCCCCCCGCGTGGAGGGGTGTACAAAACTTCCTAGGGTATACATCCCGTTGAAACAAAGACCTCTGAACAATCATGCTCCACACACAACAATCTCCCACTTGGAGAATGATTGTAGCAACTCCATCACTGCTTCATTTGCTGGACAATGACTCCTCCCT
>APFE030130747.1:0-30206 GCA_000404065.3 Pinus taeda
CTTTCAAGCGCTCCACAGCAAGGCTTCCTAATACATTTTCTCCTAGAAATCCAAATCCATTCAGAATAGCAAATGAACAATTGCAAATCATTCATAGGGGCACAGAGACGCCAGTGAAGAACAAAGGGTTAAGACTCCTTTCTAGAATGCAGTCATGGAGGAGGAACAGTTTGATGAAAAGGATGAGATTCACTACATGGAAGACAAGGCCAATGCTGCATTTTTGACATTAATTGCCTATGAAGAGTCATTACTTAGGCACTAGACCAGTCAAGAGTGGGACAGAGAAGCTGTTCTACAGACTGAAGACTAGCAAAAATATAACTTGAGGTCAAGAATGAGTAATGTCAAAGAGAATCCTGTTCAAAGAGTTGTTGTCCCCACAAAATATAAAATCAACAAACAAAAGAGACTAGCAATTGATCCCATCATCCTCAAAGCACCAGCTCAAGAGGTAAGAGGCCCTGACAAGTCCCCTTCCCCTTTCAGTTTTGAGTTAGAAGTCCAGAAGTTAAAAATATTTGTACCTTTGATAGAACTTGCAAAGAGTGAGGTCTTTAGAAAGCCTATCCTTGATGCCCTTGAGCTGAAAGCCACACAAGCCTCTAATGACTATGTGAGTCTTCAAGATGATAAACCTGTAGTTGTACTTAGTCCAATGATTGAACCTACTGATGACAATTCCCCATTATTCTATGTCTCCTTGACCATTCATGACAAAATCCTCTACAACTTCTTGCTAGACATAGGTGCAAGTCATAATCTGATGCCCAGAGCTATCATGGAAGAGTTAGGCCTTGATATTACCAGATCTTGTCATGATTTATTCTCCTTTGATTCAAGGAAGGTGAAGTGTCTAGGGTTAATAAAAGACTTAGCCATCACCCTAGCTCAGCCGCCCATGAAAAGCATGATGATGGATATTGTGGTAGCAGATGTCCCCCCTAAGTTTGGTATGCTACTTTCCAGAGGGTGGATTAAGAGGTTGGGTTGGACCTTGAAAAATGACTTATCTTATGCCACTGTCCCAGTTTTTGGAGGAGAAAGTAGAAGACTATACAGGGAATCTCAGCTGCCCTATATCATCAATGATGAGAATAATCCCATAGGGCTTCGGTGTAGCTCAAGAAACCAGCAGGCCAGGCAATGGAAGAAGAAGGGACATAGGCTTCGGAGATGTTCTTTGATGGAGCTTGTTCAAAGGAAACTACGAGAGAAGGAGTGGTGCTAGTGTCTCCAAAACAATAAAGCACACATCTATCTTTTAAACTGACTTTTTAGGTCACCAACAATATAGCAGAGTATGAGGCTCTCATATTGGGCTTAAACGTTGCCAAAGAAATGGGAATTAGAGACATAAAGGTGTTTTGGGATGCTAATCTCATCATTCAGTAGGTGAACAAAAAATTCCAAGCAAGACACCCAAGGCTGAAAGCATACAGAGATGAGGTATGGAGACTCAAAGATGCTTTTGATATTTTTTGTATCTCATATATTCCTAGAGTAAAAAATCATCTTGCTGATTTCCTGACTGTGTTTGCTAGCATGTTCATCCCTCCCATGCCCCCTAAATTGGTTTATGAAGTCTAGATAAAATATAGAACATCCTTGCCTGATAATGTCAGGCAATGGAAAGTCTTTGAGGATGATGATGAAGTAAACATGTTTCCGCAATTCATTAATGAATTCTTTGAAATGAAAATTGATCAAGAGAATGAAACCTTAGAGGAATGTCCCCAGCCCAAGCTAAAGAACAAAATTGGCCAAGAAAACATTGTACAGTTGCCTAGCAATCATATACCTAAAGGGCTAGTGGCTCTAGAGAAGTTGTTTGATCAAAATGATGTGCCTCATAATATTTCCCAAAAAGAAGATCGGTTTGCAGTCCATAGGCATAACATAGGGAGTCCAGATCATCCAAAGTATATAAATCTGTCCACCCATCTGTCTGCTGCCCAAATTTCCAAGTACTGGACCCTGATGAAGTAGTTTGTTGATGTCTTTTCCTGGGAATACAGTGACCTCAAAACATAGGACAAAAATATCATCCATCATAAGATCCCATTATATAAAGACACCATTCCTTTCAAACAGAAGCTGAGACCCATAAATCCTTTTCTCCTCCCTCTGATTGAAAAGGAAATCAAGAAGTTATTGGTTGCCAAAATCATCGTCTCTCTGAGATATTCAAGGTGGGTAGCCAACTTAGTAGTGGTGAGGAAGAAAAGTAGAGAAACTAGGTTGTGTGTTGATTTCAGGAACCTGAACAAATTCTCTAAGAAGGACAACTATCCCCTGCCAAAGATGGAGCATTTGCTACAGAAAGTCTCAAGAGCCAAAGTCATGTGTTTCCTGGATGGATTTTCAAGCTATAACCAAGTTTCTATACATCTAGATGACCAAGAAAAGACTGCAGTCACCACTCATTGGGGCACTTTTATGTACTCCAAGATGCCGTTTGGGCTGATGAATGCTGGAGCCACCTTTCAGGGAGCTATGGATATAGCATTTGTAGGAGACAAGGATAAGTTTCTCCTTGTCTACCTAGATGATATAATAGTACTCCAGTAGCCATCATGACCACTTGCAACATTTGAAGAAAGTATTTCTGAAGTGTTGAAGGTTTTGGATATCAGTGAATCCTAAAAAGTCATAGTTTGCTTTAGAAGAGGGCAAGCTCCTTGGACACATTGTTTCTATTGCAGGTGTCAAAATTGACCCAAAAATAGTAAAAGCAATACAGACCTTGTCTGTCCCAAGATCAAAAAAGGACATCCAATCCTTTCTAGGCAAAATAAAATTCTAAGAAGATTTATTCCTAATTTTGCAGAATTGGTAAAAAACATCACCTCCATGATGAAAAAGCAACCAGAAATCAAATGGACTGATGCAGCAAAAAGATCTTTTGAAGCCATCAAAAGAGCTATTATGGAAGCTCCCACCTTGATCCACCCAGACTATAGAAAGGAGTTCCATATCTTCTCCTTTGCTTCTGATGACACCCTTGCAATAGTCTTATTGCAGAAAGATGACGAGGGTTCAGAGTATCCAGTGGCATTTTCCAAAAAAAACTTAAGGGATGTTGAACTAAGGGTATGATATTATATAAAAGTAGGCTTATGCTCTTATCAAATCCATAAAAATTTTCAGAATATACATTCTTCACTCCAAGGTAATTGCATATGTGCCCTCTGCTTCAGTAAAAGACTTCCTAACACAGCTATATGTTGATGGAAGAAGGGCTAAATGGATTACAAAGCTTATTGAATTCAACATAGAATTGAAGCCCATCAAGCTTGTCAAAGGTCAGGGCCTTGCTTAGCTGATGGTTGAAGAAAATTACAAAATGCTTGACATAAACTACATGGGTACAAATTCAGAGGGTGGATAGATAGAAGAAGCAATAGTAGGGCAAAACCAGTCATTGTCAGAGAATCTAGCTTCTTGTGAATGGTTTTCTACAATAGCTCAATTTTTTATGAAGCTACAAGTTCCTCCATACCTTAGTTCAAGCCAAGCTAGAGCTATTAAGCTCAGAGCAGCCAAGTATTACATTCATGAAAACTTTTTGTATTGGAGGGATCCCCCTAGAATCCTTTTAAGATGTATGGACAAAGAAAAATCTGTCAAGTTCATGCATTAGTTTCATTCCAGCATATGTGAAGGAAATCACTATTGGAAAACCACAGCCCACAAGATCCTCAAAGATGGGTATTATTGGCCCACTTTGTTTTCTGATGTCTTTTCGTTTGTAAAATCTTGTGAGAAGTGCCAGAGGTTTGAAGGAAAACAACAGTTGAAGTCCTTGCCCTTGAAGCCAATACATGCCAGTGGCCCTTTCTGGCAGTGGGGTTTGGATTTCATAGGGGAAATTAATCCACATTCCAGTGGCCAACATAGATGAATCTTAGTAGCCACTGACTACTTCACTAAATGGATTGAGGCCATCCCTACTAGGAAAGCTGGTCAGCATGTGGTCATGAAGTTCTTAACAAAAACCACTTTTACCAGATTTGGTTGTCCACACAAATTAGTTACAGACAATGCAGTAGCCTTCAAGGGAAAAGAGTTGGTGGACATGTGTGACTCAATGGGCATTAAGCTAGTGCATTCCACCTCATATTACCCTCAAGGTAATGGTCTAGTAGAATCATCCAATAAGAGCCTGAAAAGGATAATCAAAAAGCTGCTGGAAGACAACAAAAGGAATTGGGATTCCAAACTGAAGTATGCATTGTGGGCTGACAGGGTCACCAACAAGAAATTCATAGGGAATTCACCTTTCAAGCTGGTATATGGCACTGAGGATGTATTCACAATACAGTTAACCCTCCATGTGGTAAAATTCTTGCAGGAAGAACAGAATGAGGAAAATTACACGGCAAAGAGGATTAGTGACCTGGCTGAAGTTCATCAAATCAGAGATCAATTGATTGAAATATTTGCAGCTCAGCAGAGGAGAATCAAGGAAGCCTTTGACATAAAGGCAAAGATAGATAGTTTTCAAGTTGGAGACTTGGTCCTTAAATGGGATGCACTGAAGGAAAAGAAAGGCAATCATGGGAAGTTAGATGCTCTCTGGACTGCACCTTTTGTCATTGATCAGATCGAGGGGAACAACACTTTCATGCTGCACAGTATGGAAGGAGAAACAATTTTTGATGGCCCAGTCAATGGGCAGTTTTGGAAGATTTATGTTGTTTAAGGCCTTTAGGCCTTATTTTACAAGTTTTAGTGTAGACTTAATTAGACTCCATGCCCAATGGAACACTAGGAAGTATTGATGATCTTGGTTTTTTTATGTGAAAGGCATTGGTCTACGGTTCTTGAAACCTCACAGGGAGGATTTCTTCTATAGAAGGAGCCAGTGTTAGCTCTACTATGCAGCGTTGACCTTCTAAGATCATGGAGGAGTTCCGTTCTATGTGATGGTGTCTTCAAAGGGACCCCCCATGGGTTATTTTCCCTTTTCCTTCTATCCTGCTTTCTCTCTGCCACCTCCATTCCTCTATTTTTCTTATAAACCTGACAGATCAACCCTTTTGGCCTTAGCTCCAAGTGCAAAGCCCAAACCCACCTTAGAACCTCAACCATATGAACTCGTGCGCTCATAAACCCCTCACTGAATCCCCTCCATTGATCAGTCCCCACCAATCCAACGGCTCTCATCGAGCCCGATAAATTGACCCACTCAATAATTTCCCACCATTAGATCATCTCTGCCAAGATCCGACGGCCTCCACTTTCATCACAGCGGCAATGTGATCTAACGTTAGCGTATGATGAGAGTGGTTTTTCTCTCTCATTCATTACTACGTGTCGATCGTCGAATGGAATCATACGACCCCAAGAATTTACCACTTAAAGCCTGAAAGCGGTGCAATGAATACCATTACCGCTTGTCCAATCCACCCGTTGAACGCCCGTGTAGCTTCAACGCCCGATGATCGTTCGATTTTTCCACCGAAGATCTAACAGCTCCAACTCACGCCGCTCTCGCCTCGGACGATAGCTTCCATCGAGCCATCACCATCGTTTATTTCCCCGATCCAACGACCATTCTTCCCGTTCACCCACATCTTCCATTTTCCCATGCATTCAACGTCCTTGACCACTCTGTTGCCCGAAGAAGGAGATGACCAACTCTGCCAGTACTAGTCGCATCATTCCCTAACAACCATATTTAACAGAAAGCATGGCCAAAATGGAAAGGGACGTAGTATGACCTTGTAACTGCATTTATCAGTCATGGAATTCATTGATACGAGCACTCCAACATCCAAAAAGGACATCACAACACCTAAACAGATCAGATTCACCCACTAAAGCAAGAAAACACATTTAGAGACTCCATCAGGCAGTTGAATGTGGTTGGTGGTCAATTATTACCCCTCCATACCTAAACGGCCAAGTGCCTTTTAATGTAAATCTATAAATAACTAGAAACAAGATGTAATTAGGGTTGGCATTTGATGTAAGGTTCAACTTCTGGAGACTGTAGATATTTTGTCACTTGCAGCATCTCGTCTTCATTTTCAGCTAATACAATCTTCTTTTGTTGTTAACTCCTCACTTTCCATTTCCCTCTATTCCAAGCTTGTGCCTAGTTTGTTGTGTTCTTGATCTCTTGATGTTTAGCACTAGATAACTATCATCTTATCTCTGTGTTAACATCTTGTATGAATCATTGAATAGGTTTCCCAAGTTTCTTTCTATCTAATGCAATAGAGCTATCATCATTTCTTTGCATTAGTAGATTAGATTTATAGGTTTCTTTACTAGTTGCAACCGGCCATCACATGGTCTTATGCATCTGCTGGTGTGATTAGTATTCTCGATATTCACCTTATCTCTAAAACTATGAGCATTGGTGGTCTAAATCCTTGTATTCTGGGGGTGTTCATGCATGTCTAGAGTGAAACAAAGTAGAAGTGGTTATCTGGCTTGAACAAACCATTCCTTCCATCAAAACCCGCAACAATAGTTGAATTTATATGTTACCAGGCATCTCCAAGCTACAACCTAGGAGAGTTTCTTCGAATCCTAACCCAAACCACCCGTATTTTTAGCCCCAAATCGCAGTTTTATGCCCAGAAAGTGTGAGCTCCCAGGTTTTTACCTATTTCTTGTGATCCAAATTGCACTTCTAGGCACAAAAGGTGTGATTAGACTATGAAGAGGACCAAGGGTCTCCTAGGGAGCTGCGAGGAGCCAAAAATCACGAAATAAATAACTGAAATTGAAGAGATGAGTAAGGCCACCTACGTGAAAGTCACCGATCGTAATTCTAATTGCAATATTTCCACAATGATCTCCACAAGATCTAGGGCCTTTTCCTCCTCTCCAAATTTACCACAACTCACTTAAAAAATGAATTCCAATTGGAGGGAAAATTTCCTTTCAAATGGTAGCTCAACTTGACGAACCATCAACATCATTGGAAATCTCACATCGAGTACTATAATGAGTCTTTCTTAGTTTTGGATAATTTGAAACTTCACTAGGAAGACATTTTTCCAAGAAGGGTCACTTCGTCGCATCTCAAAATCGGATTTCTTCATATGCGATGCTTGTAATTTGGGGACCACCTTCCCTTGGAACTTGTCATCTCACATGTCAATTTTCATCATGTGTAACCATCATTTACTCATTTTTTCATGGTCCCTACCGGGCCTATTCTATGTGGTAGCGTCATCGAGTCACCCTTCTTCAGAGCATCTGCGATGAGTCACCCTTGCATCCATGGAGTTTGTTTCGTATCCCATTATACCATATCACAACATTCCATCCATATTTTGATACCATTCATCCCATCTTGCCCATTATGGCCTCCAGTCATACTGTCCGCATCCCATCCAGAGTTGAGTCAGTTGCTGCCAGGTCAACCATGCACTTCATGCTTTGACAAGGTAAGTCATCTATTTGTCCCTTAATCCCTCATTTTCCATTATACCTAGTGTGAGTCCATCAGTCACATTACTATTTTCCCTCATACCTTAGTTGAGGATCCTCATTGCCTCACCTATCGTGGGCCTTATTCTATCGACATCAGCTCATTTATTCCATAAGAACGACCTAGAGGGCGATGCATCTTGGTTCGAGATTTAATTCTTGTTCGGTACTTTGGATCGAGTAGAGGGACTCATTATTTCCCTTTGACTGGGTTGTTTCATGCTCGTGACCCGTACACTAGATGGTCCAGTGATGTAGCAGATTGCACCAGTGGTTCCTAGGTGTGCGTGAGATGTTTGAGACCTCGTGAGGGGGTGGCCCTTCAGGTAGCCCCCCAAATGCTTGGATGCATTCCTATTATGCTATAGCCTTAGATGCAGTTCCACAAATATAATGGGTTCAGTTCCTACCAATCACAGTGTTCATAGCATGCACATCTCCTTCATATGATCCATTTTGTTTTGCAGATCCCATCCTTATTCAACAGGGATCCTTCGGTTGTTCTACGCTCCCTCCAACCCATTTTTTGAGGGAAGGGCCATTATATCTCATGTAATAATTTCATATTATATTCAATCTTGGCTCATATTTTTCTAGGTGCATTATATATATGGGACACATTGTATTATTTTTTGACTTAGTTATGCCAACATGTCATCTACCATTCAACATGTACTTCATTGCAGAGTTTGATGTTTCTCAGCACACCATTATTTTTGTACTAAGTTATCTCGATGGGTATATGTATGCCTCCCCCGCCTCATTGAGGTCCGATACCACAACCTAAAAGGTGACTTGCATCGGTCTTGCCCCCTCTATCCCTATCCTCCTGCTCCAGTTGTATTGGTCTCTCTCTCTCTCACTCCACTTTGTTGTGTAGTGATTGTGTCTTTACAACACAATTCGGTCATATGTTTTCCTCCTAACACTCATACGTTGGGGGGAAATCTGTTATCACCAAAATATTGATCATCTAGCCTAATTTACTAGATGGATTGAACTACACCATGTAAAGAGAATTTTACAATAGTAAAATTTCTTTCACTGTGAAAAATTACTTAATAAACCACCTTTGTTCAGTAATTTATAATTAAACTCATGCAGAATAATTAAATAAATCATTATTTATTTGATTTTCTTCTAGGAATAATTAATTAAACCATTGTTCAATTATTATTCATTGTCATACTTGACCCAATTATGAAAAATCAATATATAAATTATTAATTATCTTATTTTTCTCTTGGAATAATTAAATATTATTCCTTATCAAATTTGAAAAATCCCTTGGGAATAATTAAATAAATCATTATTTCTTTATTATTCCTTAACCAACTTGTTGAGATGATAAACAAATTATTTATTTATTTATTATTTCTAAATAAAAGTTTAAATATTTTTTCCCTCCTAACCAAATACAATAAAATATTCCAAGTGGTTATTCCAAGAATGTCGTTGATAATATTTTATTATTGCTCATTATTCGAGGATAACTCAATATTTTGTTATAAATAGAAGGGTTTTCCATTCATTATTCACTTTTGACTATTTTCATTGTTGCATTCACTAGTGTAACTCTGATTATTTTCATTAATGCACTCCACTTCTCTGCCATTTGAGTTCCCATTAAGCTCAAACAATTTATGTGTTGGGTTTTCACATTATAGAGGAGAAAGACTCTAAAGAAGATGAAGATGTTTGAGGATAGCCAAGAACCCATCCCATAGAGCGGGACAGGTAACATTTATTTGTTCCCTTTACAGGTGTTATTATAAAATCTATTCTTTGTATATATAGTTTCCATTGGATTATTTGAGTTATTACTGTTTCTTTTTGTTGTTTAACTATGATTGTGGCATAGATTAGGACTTTTGCAAGTTTTGTTTCTATCATTTATTGCAGATCTACAATTTTTAGCAGCCATTTATATTATTGATACTGCTTATCATCCACAGTCTTAACTGGGTTCTTTTCGTACATCTTTGAAAAGAAAACACTACAAGAGAAAGAATTTTAGAAAATGCGTGGAGTAAGGACCCTTGAAACCCTCAGTCTTTGGAAAAGAAATGTGGCCTCCAAGTGATCAATCTCCAAATTTGGCTATGGGTTCAACCTCAATTCTAGGATGAGCTTGATTAAACAATTTATATTCTTCCTTGAGATCAAGTTTAGAAACTCGACCTTCCAACCTTTGCAATTTGACCTCATTTAGCTCCAATGAAATCAATCCACAATTTTTTAAGGAGACACTATAGATCTATGAGCAAGTTAAAAATGGCATCGAAAGGCAGGGTCTCCTCCTTAGATTTAAATAATCCGACCTCTTTCCAATATAGATTACAAAAATATATTCATACCATTGATCTTGAAATGAAACATATATAATCCAATATGATACTTGTGCTCAGAATTTAGCCTTTGAACCCTTGGTGTTTGACCTAGTAGAAGGAAATGAACTCTTCTGTTAGATTTCTATAGACCTGTACTCAAATTATAGTTAATATGGTAGTACTTCCTACAACAAATCTCACAGCCTTGCAATACAATTGAAAAGAGACCCTCAAATCTGATAGGGGTTCAATCTTGACCCCGTAAACTTGAATGGACAAATGTGGTAAAGCAAACCGAGGTCCAATCTAAAATTTTGGCAAAGTAATGTTTTCTCTTTTGTTTGCAATAAAATAATAACTCTCAAAATAATGCAGAAAATTCTCATTCCAATCAACCGAAAAATGGAACCAACTAGGATGATACGAAATACCATCAAAGATAGAAATTTTGGCTAGGGTGAGCATAAATTCCACCAAAGTTCCCTGCATGAAACCTCCAAATAACCCTGAAAATAATTTAAAATTTTCCAATAAAACCCTCAAGTTTTGGGATGCACAGCTTTGATACCACTGTAATTTCCCAATCATCAAGATTTTAATCAATTATGGTACATTGTAGGCGTTCTAATAAAATTCTTGCAGTAAAAACACCGAACACAATAAATATCTGAGACTGCAACATCTTATTTATATAAATAAATATAAACAAAATTACATGCCCACAAAAGCACTACTAAAGCTCATGCCTTGGCATGTATGGCTTCCCATCAATAGAGAAATTAAAGACGCTGAAGCACAATGTTGGATCCTCGATGCATCGACGAGAGAAATTACTCCCATGGGGTTTTTGTCATTGGGATCAACTAGAACTTCCCTTGACAAGCTCTCAACAAAAGAAAAATAGATAAATAACTCTCGATGATTACGTTATTAGGCTCCTATCCCCTTTTATATGCTTCATTGAATCTCTAGAGACTTTATTTTATTGTTTTCACTTGAAAAATGAAGGAAAATAACATGGGTCAATGCCATGGGCAACTACCATGGTAAATACCATGGGTATATTCCATCCACTTTAACCATATCCACAAGAAAAAGAATATTACAAATCAATCGTTTCTTATTTAGTCTAAGAAGTTTATGTTTAGGAATTCCCCAAGATCCACAAAGGTAGAAACTTAATAGAAATTACTCATCAACATCACAAAGTATCTTATTTTTATTGAGAATATTGAGCACATGGAAAGATGATTGTTAAAGTGGATGTTAGAGAAATCCCTAATGCATAGGCCTAACAATAACAAAAATTGTGTTACCTTTTGGGTAATTTTCTTAAGAATCCTAACTATGTCTTAAATATGTAGCTCAGGGCATTAAATTTAAATGATATTCCTTATTGATTTTGGGATTGGGATGAGAGAGAGATAGGAGATATTGTCTATTCTAAAAATAAACATCTTTTGACTTGTATCTTTTCAATACATATTGTCCCCTTTTCATAAATTAAATGGACAACCTTCTTTCCTTAATTCTTCATGAGAAACCATCCTTCCAAGAGGCAATAAAGCCATTTCTAGAAAAGTAAGGCCACCTACTAAGTCATATATTTGAAATCTAATGACTCTGCTACGAGCCCACCAAGATTTAGTACCTCTTACTCTTCTATAAATTCTTCAACAAATCAATGTACAAATGAATTGGATTTGGGGGCAAGAAGCTCTTTTATAGGAAAAAATCTAGTTTTTTCTGGCCATTAGGAGTAAATGGTAGCTCAGTTTGACAAACTGTTGGAATTCTCTCACCAATCTCTACAATGGGTTTCCACATTTCTCATAATTTGAAACTTCTCCACAAAGCCATTTTTTCCATGAGGTCTCACTTTGGTGCATTAAATCAAATCTCTTAATATGAGTCACATGTACTCATGTACCACTTTTCCTTGAACTTTTAGAATTATGAGTCAAGTTGTGTCAAGAGGAATCACTATTTAATCATTCTATTATGGCGTGTTGTGGGCCTTTCCCATATGGAAGCATCATATAGCCACCTTTCTTCAAAGCATTAGAGATGATTCACCCCTACATCTATGGAGTCTTTTCAAAGTCCCATTGAGTCCTGTTACAATATATTATCCATCTATGTGTCACATTCATCACATTTTTCTTATATTTAACCTCCATCTATCCTCATGTGCCTTTGAAAATCCTCCGTCTGAGTAATTGACCATCCCTTATGGAATTGTGTCAGTCAGTATGAGGTCAACCATGCATGTTATGCTTTGACAAGCTAAATCATAACTCCACGAGTCCCCATGTCTTCCAATTATCATCCCCGGTGTTAGTCGTTATTAGCCATAATGCTATGATCCTTGTGCCTTTATTGAGGATTCATAATTGCGTAAACTCTGGTGGGCTTCCTTTTCGTAACATCAACACATTTATTCCAGGAGAGTAGTCTAGAGGATGGTGTACCTTGGTTTCATCTTTCAACCTTTTTCGGTGCCTCTAATCAAGAAAGGTGAGTCTTTATTTCCCTTTTACTTGGTTTTTTCTCGCATGCTCAAATTCAATTCATTAGTGCATGATCAAGAAACATACACTTTGTGGTTCAATGATCTAGCAGTTTTTCCTAGATTTTTTGAGGTGTGTCTAAGATGTTCTAGACCTCATCATGGGATGTCCGTTCAGGTATCCCCTCACATACCTAGATGTCAGAAAATTATGATCTAGCCTCAAAAGAATTTATTTTTATTTTAATGGCTTTGTTTTCGTTGATTGCATAACCCACAACATGAACCTCTATTTAAAATGGTCCATTGAGATATTTAAATACCTCTCCTATTCATCAAGGATTTTTTGGTTGTGATTTCCCTTCCCCCCTCCCCTTTCACCACACCAACGTGGGGGAATTATGTCTCATGTCCTCAAATGCACATACTTAATTGTATCAATCCTGGCCACTGTATTCAAGGAAATTATGTATATGGGGATTATTATCTCATCGTATCAGTTTTTGCCCCATTGATGCCAACATATCATGTATCATGTACTAAGCACCTCAAACCTAGATTGTTAGTCACACCATTATCATTTGTACTCATTTATCTTGTAGGTACGGTATATCTCCCCTGCCTTATTGAGATATTGTACTCATCAATAAAGGAAACTTTTATCTCACAAGTAGGTTTATCCCCCTCCAACTTCACTCCTTCCTATTACTTGAGTGATCTCTCTCTCTCCCTCTCACTTGCCTTCGGTGTTTTGCGGAAGTGAAGCTAGAACATATTTCCATCATATGATGTGCTCCTCAAACTCTTATGTTGGGCAACAATCTCTTATCACCCAAAAAATGATCACCTAGTCATGTATTACTAGGTTGATCAAAATGCACTATGTAGGATAGTTTTTTGCATATTAAAAACTTATTTTACCTTAGGAAATAATTTAGTGAACCAATTTCCTAAAGTATGTCGTTGCATTCTAGACTACTACATGGAGGGGAATTTTAAGACAATTTTTTAAAACAAAATAAATCTTTTGTCTTAAAATTTTCAATATGATGCGCTACTAAAAAAGGTAAAGGATTAGGGGTTAATCTTTATGCTATTGATAGTTTCTTCAGGAAGTAGAGTGATGGAAGTTGACAACAACTAATGGGATTTAGGGCAATGGAGGCTGAAAACAGAGGTGTGCATCGTGAGAGGAGTGATGGAGGCACTTTCGAAGAACGTTAATGGGTGGTAACATAGTTGGAGTACTTTTCAGGTTCTCCATCGATTGTGTTTTAATATGTGCTTTTTAATTGTTTTATTTATTTTGAATGCTACTTATATACATTGGTTGTTGTTATTAGCAAATTGTTGTTCTAGATTGGCAACATGGATTAGATTCACTTGAAGGATTGTTGAAAAATGTGGCAAGAAATTCTCAATTTTATTTTTCCTTGATTAAATTGAGAAAATTTGAATTTCCACATCAACAGACAACTTGGGTGCAATTATCTTGTATGACACGGTTTGTGTCACCCATTTTACTCAATCAATTCAAGTTGGAGGAGTTAGAGTTTGGCTAAGCATGTGTGATTTCTAATTCGTAGCAGTAAAAGTCAGTTATCTCAAGTTTTTTTTAGTTAAACTAGGTCTGACTATAGGAGGAGCTAGTGGAAGGCTAGTTGTGAAGTGAGACTGTAGTCAAATGCAATGATCATCTAGTTAAGTTATCAATCATCCCAAAATTGCTAGTGCATGCAAACAATTTGAGTTCCCGAGCTATGGTAGAGATTCCAAGGCAGTGTAATATTAGTTGTAGACTGATCTTGACCATACAGGTGTTGCATGCAGTCACATGATCAACTTTAGGAATTGTGCAATCCATTTTGGAAAAAACCTAAATAATAGGAGTCTAATTTGTCAAGGAATTGCATAAGGAAATAGGGGCTCAAGCAGAGGTAGAAATTGAAAAAGTTTGGGTTTGAGCTTCTTAGTGAGTAGAGGGATAGGTTATTCACTTACGGGTTATGCACAGTTGAGTAAATCAATTGTAATACATCTATATTCATAATATTGATGCAAGAATGCATTGGAGTTATTAGAAGATTACTTTCCCCATGAAAAATATTGTGTGCATGTATTTTATTTCTTATTGCATGTCTGAATTTTTTGTTCTAAATTGTGAATTAAGTTTTGTAGAGTAGTAGAGTAGGTCGTGTCTTATGCTTTTGAAAAAACTTCATGATGAGTTGTAAATCTACACCATAATTTCTACAACGTATCATAGCAGGATTCAAATTAGGGCATGAATTTCAATTTTTTTTCTCAGGAGGTTTGGATTTGCTCTTCAATGTAGCAAGATCTCTTACGAACTGAAAATATGACCTTCAACGGGCTGAGGTTAGAGTATTCATTGGAAGGCAAGTCTAATTTCGTTGACTGCAAGGATCACATGGAGGAGGTATTTGATGACAATGGATTGCTAGAATACATCAAGAGAGATGTTACAAAACCAGCAGAATCTGATGCCCAAAACCTTGCTCAGTCGAAGAAAGTTGTAGGCTAGGTGTGGATAATAACATTGGAGGGAGTACGAGACCATGCTGTCAACAATCTCCATGGGAAAGAAAATCCTTATGGAATGTGGTAGGCACTCACAAATCTATTCTATAATAGTAGTGACCACAAAAAGTTGGTGCTCAAGGATAGACTTTGAAATATAAGGATGTAGAAGAATGACTTTACCCTGCAATATCTGAGGAGGTTGACACAAGTTCATGATGAGTTTGTAGGAGTTGGTGTTACTCTTTCAAAGGATGACTTGGTAAGAATATCCCTTTTGGGCCTTCCCAAGAGTTGGAATACCTATCAAGATTAAGTGAACGAGAAGGAGAAACTACCGAATTGGGAACACTTATGGTACAATTTGGTACATCGGGAAATAAGGTAGAATACTAGAGATGGGACCTCATCCAAGGGCAAGGATGAAGAAAAATTTTCATTGGTTGGAAAGGGAAAGAAGGGAAAAGGTGAAGAAATCACAAACCAAATTAGAATCCAACCAAGGGAGAAAGAAGAAAGATTTGTCAAAAATTAAATCCTTCCATTATCATGAATACGAGCACTATGCCTTGAAGTGTTGACAGAAAGAGGCAAGTGAGATGACCTTAGGAGGAGTAGTGGGTGAAGCCTTGGATTCATAGTTTGACTTGGACTTTACCCTTATTGCATGCATGTCCAACATAGTGATGGGGAGTGTGTGGTACTAGGACTCAGGTGCATTGTTCCACATGATAGGGTGTAGATACTTTTAGTGACTTGGAGGAGAAATATCTCCATATGTGCATCAAGCTAGGGGAGGATGAAAGGTACAACATGACCAGTATTGGTACAGTTAACATTCAGAGGGAGTCACGCTCCCCTCTTAGGCTGAAGGATGTCATGTTTGTTGTAGGCCTAAAGAAAAATCTCATCTATGTTGTTGTTTTGGAAGACCATGGTTATGACGTGATCTTCAACAAAGGAAAAACATTCCTGAAACATATAGCCATGAGACAGGTGAAGAAGATCAAGGTTTGTGTGAAGAATCTATGTAAGTAGATGTGGAAGATTGTGTTGCTTTAAAAACTAAGGAAGCGAAAGTGGAGGGCCATGATGTAGGTGAACTTTAGCACATAAGCCTTGGCCATTTGCATCATGGAACCTCGAATAGTATACAACAAATATCCACTAGCCTCCCTAAAGGAGCACTTGACAAGCAAGATGTATGCAAAGGATGTACCTTGGGGATAAACATAAAGTCCGAATTTCATGATCGGGACAACAAAGCACATGCAGTCTAAGAAAGGATCCAATTTGATGTTTGTGGACCTTTCTTTATAGCCTCCACTGCCTGACAGAAATATTTTTTCCTTTTATTGATGACTTCTCACATAAGTGTTGGATCTCTTCATGTGGAAGAAAGATGGGACATTCTCCAAGTTCATAGAATTCAAGGCAATGTTTGAGAAAGAAACCAACAAGAAGGTGAAGGCTCTCTGGAGCAATAATGGAGGTGAGTATATGTTGAATGAATTAGAAAATTTATGTGCGAAAGAAGGAATTCGACGAGAGTTGACAAAACCCCACCACCCACATCAGATTGGGGTGGTTGAGAGAAATACCAATAGCATTTTGCGAGAAAAAAGGGTGATGTTGCATGGCCAAGGCCTACCTCTGCATTTGTGGGTTGAGTCATGCAATACAACAGTTTGCTCGCAGAACTAAAGTTCTCATCAGATTCTTGGCATGATATTACACCGAAGGAGGATTTCTCTAGAAGAAAGCCGGATGTGTCACACTTAAAGATTTTTGGAGCCTTTGTTTACTACCATCTCTTCAAAGAATCAAGGAAGAAACTTTATTCAACAGAAAAATTCGGGGTATTTGTGGGTTACAAAAAAACTCCCCACAACTAACATGTGTACTTTCCATCACTCATAATGATAGTTATGTGAAGGGATGTAATTTTGATGAAGAGAAATATATGTGGTACTCTCTTGAGAGGGAGCTTTAGATGGCACCAAAAGATGAGATTTTAGCTCAAAAATAGGAACTTCAAGAAGTTGTAGAGAAACCACAAATTGTGGAGCAGAGAGTGGAGATATTCACTAAAGAAAAAGCTCCAGAGAAGGCAGAAAAATAACTAAGGAAGTTGATAGACTTGTGCAGGATACGAGGGAGAATGTGGGATATCCTTCAAACTTGTGTAAGCAAAGGAGGTCACCTAAGAGGTACACTGGCAACATGGCTCTTATGACTAAGCTTATAGAGATTGAGCAATCCTATTTTGAGGAAGAAATAGACAAACCTGTATGGGTTGATGCAATGGTGGAGGAATATGAATCCATTGCAAAGAACCGTGTTTGGGAAAAGATCCCAAGAACAACATATAAATCAATAGTGGGTTTGAGATGGATCTTCAAGGTGAAACAGGCAACAAACAAAAGAATAGGGAAGTATCAGGCCACATTTGTGGCCAAGGGGTACTCTCAAGTTGAGGGAATTGACTATAAGGAGACATTTTCTCTTGTAGTAAGGTACTCATCCATTAGATCAATTCTTCATCTTGCTCTACAGATGGGCTGGAATATCCACCAGATGGGTGTAAAAACAACATTTCTAAATGGGGTTATTAAGGAGGAGGTGTACATAGAGTAACAAAAAGGTTTTGAGACATTTGATCAAGAGTCTCATGTGTGCAAACTCATGTGAGCACTGTATGATCTCAAGCAAGCACCTCATGTTTGGTACACCAAGATCAATAGTTATCTCACTAGTTTGGGCTTCACCATAAGTGAACCAGATGTAAACCTCATCACGTATGGATAGAAGGTAAATTTCTTATTATTGTCTTATATGTTGATAATTTTATTTTAACTAGTGATGAGACATTGATCATATCTTGCAAGGAGGACCTTGCAAGGGAATTTGAAATGAAGGGCATGGGTCTCATGCAATACTTTCTTAGGTTGGAAGTATGACAAGGTGATGGGTAATTATTTGTCTCTCAAGGCAAGTATGAAAATGAGATACTACAGAGATTCTACATGGAGAGTTGTAAACTCATGGAAACACCTCTAATGAACAACTAGAGGAAGGAGGATGCCACTTCAAGTGAAGTGGATGCCACCATTTATCGACAGCTAGTGGGTCCACTCATGTATCTTCTTAACACATGACCAAATATGTGATGTGCAATCAACAAGATAAGACATGCTATGGGTAGGTCAACCAAACTATTTTGGAAGGCAACTAAGCACGTTTTACGGTATCTCATAGGCACTACCCAGTTTGGGTTATGGTATAGATGAGAAAAGGGAGTGAAGTTGTGCGGCTTCACAGATGTAGGTTGGGCATGAAGTCCATTGGAAAAAAAGAATACATCAAGTGTCATTTTTAGTGTTGGGTTTGTAGTTGTTTCTTGGTATGATAGGAAGCAAATATCTGTGGTGCTCAACTAGACAAAAGCAAAATACATGGCTGCAAGTCAAGAAACATGTGAGGCGATATGGATCAGAAAGATACTTGTTGGACTATTTGGTCAGATGATGGATCCAATTGTGATGATCAGACTTGCATCAATCTCTCTGAGAATCTTATATTTCATGATCAATCCAAGCATATAGATATCCAATATCAGCATTTACGAGAATATGTCTAGAGGCAAATGATGTTGCTACACTCCATTCCGATAGAGGAGTAAGAATGTTGACATTTTGACAAAATATTTGTCAAGAGGGAAGTTCGAATTCCTTAGGTGTAGGATAGGGGTGGTTGATAATCCCTTTCTTACAGAGAGGGTGTCTTAATAAATGTAGCAAGAAATTTTCAGTTTGATTTTTCCTTGATTAAATTGAGAAAAATTGAATTTCCACATCAACAGACAACTTGGATGCAGTTAACTTGTGTAACATGGCTTGTGTCAACTGGTTTACACAGTAAATTCGAGTTGGAGTTATAGTTCAGTTAAGCATGCATGATTGTTAATTTGTAGCAATCAAAATCAGTTATCTCAAGTTATTTTTAGTTAAATTAGTTCCAACTGCTTGAGGAACTAGTGGAAGGCGAATTGTGCAGTGGGACTTCAGTAAAACTCAGTGATCATCCAGTTAACTAATCTATCAACCCAAAATAGCTAATGCATGGAGAATTTGATTTTCACAGTTGTGGTGGAGATTCCAAGGCAGTGTAACATCAACTGTAGACTAGCCTTGAGTGTATAGGTGTTTCATATAGTTAGATGATCAACCTTGGGAATTTCGCAATCCATTTTGTAAAAATTCCTAAATAATAGGGGCCTAATTTCTCAAGGAATTGTGCAAGGAAATATGGGCTCAAGTAGAGGTAGAAATTTACTAAGTCTGGCTTAGAGTCTGGCTTAGAGCTTCTTAGTGAGTAGAGAGATAGGTTAGTCACTTTTAGTTTGTGCTCAGTTGAGAAAATAAATTGCAATACATTTCTATTAATCATATTAGTGTAAACATACATTGGGGTTTTTAGCATATTGTTTTCATTAGGAAAAAATTTGTGTCATGTGTGTTAGTTCTTATTGCATGTATGAAATTTTGGTTCTAAATTGTGAATTAAATTCTAGAGAGCAGTAGAGTAGGCTTGTGTCTTATGATTTTGATTAAAACTTCATGAGTAGTTGCAACTCTACACCATAATTTCTACAAGGATGGTGGAGGCAAATTACAAAATATTCATTAGTAGACAATATGCCTACTTCAAAATATCTATGACAATTTTTGCGAGAGGAATACATTGAGGATAAAAGATTGGTTTTTCAAAGAATTAGTCACAAAATTCACAAGGACGGTAATTTTGGTTGTAGGTGTGGAGGTAGATGGATTAAATGTAATTTTGGCTGCATGTTTGTAGGTAGACAAGTCACAATTACTCCTTTGATTTTTGTCGATGATGTGTTACTAATTGGTAGATTGACCTATTTTGATTGGTCTTTGAACTCCTTATGAATAATATTAAATCTCATATGATTTTTTCTTAACCAGATGATCCATTGGTACTGGAGATTTATCATATTTTTGGTGGTATCTCTAGTGCATTGGATGCAGATTTTAAATATATTAGATTTATGCTCAAACCTAATTGTTATGGAATTAAGGGTTGGAGCTGAATTATAGAGAAAATCCACTAGATACTTTTATCATGGGAACACAAGATGCTCACCCTAGGAGGCAAGTTGAATCTAGTTTGAGCAGTCCTTCAAAGCATTTCTGTATATTGGCTTCATATTTTTGCTCTACCTAAGAATAGCAATAAATGTATCCTTCCAGATTCATCTTGGCATGTGACAATTTGTGTTGTAAAGGATAGAGTGGGCTTGGTTGTCGTTTACTCTGTATGGAGGTGATGGATGACCAGAATTATCTATTACTTTGATTCTCTAGAGTAAAATCAATTTGGAATGGTGTATTTAATATGTTCCATTTACAGGCAGATTAGAGATACTCTTTTGTGGTTTATTGTATTTGGCATTATATTATTGAATATAAAACATTTGGACCACTTCCAATATACATTGGCAGACGGACCCAAAGAAAGAATTATTGTCCCAAGCCCCTTTGTTGTGATACATCCACCTCCCTCCTTGTCAAAAAAGTTAAAGGCCTTCGTGAACTCAGACATAACCTGCATCCCATATTCCTTTAGTAGATAAAACCCTTCTCTCATTTTCTGACCATGCCAATCTACCCTCCATCCCATATTCTCTCATGAGCCCTGTGTAAACCTCCATTTCATTCAAGGATGGGGATTTTGATGCCTACTTTAACCATATTTGTTAGATACTTTCCCCCTTTTCTTTTTTATGGTTTCTTAAGTTGGCCTCCTCTAAATATTCCCTACTCTCCTTAAATTATTTGAAAGGTATCCTTTGGCTACTAACCCCATTTTGCTAGAGATCCTTGACATGTCCCTTGAAATTTTGATTCGGCCCCATGAACTATTTTATTCCAGTGAATCGAAAGCTTTAAATTTCTTTTCCACATATTCATTCATGACCAAACACTATACCACTAGTTCTAAGAATCTTGTGGTTACTATCACCACAATAAATTTATATTGTATATTAGAGGAGATAAGAATTGTATATTTCCCTTTGGGACAGTCCAAAAATATTTTGATGCACCCTATTTGTCTAACACTCTAGTATACTTTATCACCTTAACTCCCATTCCATTTTCATCCATGTGGATGCACTTTATGATGTTCTAGGAAAACCTAATGTCCTTGTCAACTCCCTCTCATCTTCCTTGTCATGTTTTCTAGGACTTGTGTATCCAACAAGAAATTTGAAAGATGAATGACATTAAGGTAGAAAAACAAGGGGTTTTCAAGTCATTTATTTAGGGTTCCAAGTAACATAGTCCCACCATATGATTCACCCAATCCCTAAATTGGGGTTTAGTGCTATTTTAAATCAATTATAAGATGATCATGGCGGGCCATAATTCCAAGTTAAATGCTACTTCATAGGATATTATTGGAGATACTTTAGGAGACACCTCTTTGGATAAAGGGTCAAGGAAGGATTTTGACTACAATATCAAACCGTCAACCATATCCTCAACATTTCTCCCATCAACCATATCCTCAACATATCAAATCAACAATCAAGAAGACAACTGAGGTGAAGCATGGGAATCCCCTCTTGCCCATGTTGTTCAGGATATATATCAATCTATGAACGCCTCTACACTCCACCAACTGTGCATCAATACAAATTTTGTTTCACCCATTGTCCACCAAGATGGATACGCATTGCCCCAACATTGTGCCTCTTATTGCCAAAATTGTAAAATTGGGATTTTCCATGTCAAAATTTTAATTCAAGACTGACCATGCGTTGGAAGGCCATTAACACAATATTAGGACATAAAAAATAAATAATTGACACAATACCAAATACAATACATACATTGAGTTTTGTCTCACAATGTATCTAGATGCCAATTGAGCAAGTTCACACAAAGAGAGAAAGGCAGTGTTATGATACATTGTTCAATCTGTAATCAAGAGAATTATCTTGGATAAGGGAGAAGTAACATTTAGTTTCTTTCTCATATACAAAGGAAAAATTATGAATCAATGTCAAATGCCTTTTTTGAAGCAATGTTGTTGTAAAGGGTGTTAGAAAGCTTGCATTGTAGGCAAGGCCCTCACACCATACTAGATTGTGTTAACCAAAGCATGTTAAACATGTCCAATGATATCAAACTTCATGAGCATGTTCAATGAGTGACCATAAATGAGGGGTGTCAGAGTGGCTAATAATCATATCTTATAGTGGATGGTTGTCATCGTACATAACATCTGCGGTCCAAGTCATTTTTTTGGTGGCCAATATTGGTGAATCATTGTATTACATCATGGTAGAATATCTTATCTTTTTTAAAAGAAAAAATATATTGAAAATAAATTAAGTTATGGCTCATGCAAATGTTCAATATTGTTGTGTTGTGAGTGGTTTTCATATTATGTGCATCATATATCTATAATCACTTATTTCAAGCCTACCTTAAGAAATAAATGAAGAGGTGCAAGGCTTTTTCTTAATAAGGACTCCCACCAACTCCTCTCCTTGTAGCAATCTATCAAACATTAGCCCATAAATAAAACACATGCCCTTGTTTCTCTAGTTTGGAAACCCTTGGATGGATATGACAGTGAACTCCTCCCAACCACTTCTTTAACAATCTATTGAATGCCTTTGATTGGTATGTGTAAATGATTTTGATTGATTCCTGGAGAAGTGTGAAATATAATTTTTCATTGACATAATACAAACACAAAACTTAACCCATGGTAGCCAAATTTCGGCCTTACAACTCTCTCATCCAATATTAAATACTTCACTAATTAATCTAGGGGTAATATCCTTAACGATATATTAAATATTAAAAGCATTCATATTAATTTAAAAAATAAGAATATTATTTAATATTAAGTTATAATGCAGGTAGCTGCTAAGTTGACATATGAGACCCCCTTTAACTATTTAATCTATGGATGTGTACATACCTTAATTTCCATTGGATCAAATCCTGTTACCTTTAAAGAGGAAACACTTTAACACAAATCAGACATGTAAATACAAACTTAATTTGTATATGTATCAAAGTTACTTTGAGAGTTGCATGGAATGCTTAATTTTGTATAGAAGCAAGGCAAAACTTGAAGGGTTTATCACAACAAACATGTATGCTCAATTATGGTTATCATAGGTATATTAATTTGGTTTTCCCAATCTAGAACTTGCACAGTTTGTTACTATTTTTAAACGCATTTCATGATGGTTTACTAGTGTAACATCATGTATATTTTGTTGTGTCTATTAAAAGCATGTTAGTTCAATGACAAAACCAATAGTTTGTCAACTTGGTTAGCTTAGTGAGCTATGTGTTAATCATCTTAGTGAACAACATACAAGGTCAATTAGCTTAGTCATTGACATGCACATTCCATTGTCACTATTAGTGACATGTTAGGTTGGATATTAATATGTATTTTTGATTAACATTATCTAGGAGATTAATCGAATCAGCATGCATGCTTGACTACAATTGTTGGAGATATGTTAGATAGGTCAACCCCACCACCAACATTTATGTTCAAATGCACATGATAGAGGCATCACACAATGGTCAATTGATTAGTAACATGTACATTTTGGTTATCACTATTAAAGTTGTATTAGATTGGTTAACTTGTTCAACGACTTGTATGTTTGGTTACAATTATTAAAGCTTCACTTGATTTTTTAATGTAATAAATGGAGTGTAAGTCTAGTTACCATTGTCGAAGGCATGTTTTGCTGGTTAGATTAGTTAACATAATATAGATTCAACTATGATTATTAAAGCCATCCAAGGCTACTAACCCCATTTAACGTAGTGCATAACATCAATGGGGGCATGATTATTGCATTTTGTGTGATTATAATATGTTATTTTTTTTTGTAAGTCAAAGATTTTCATTAATAAAAAATAATATACAAGGGCGTCAAAATGCATGGCTTATAATTACTTATATATTTAATGTAATATACCTTTCATTAAGAAGAGGAAACAAACTTTGGGTGATAGGGGAAATGACATTCTCTAGGGGAAACGTCGATCTCATCTATCTCATCTTCGCTCTCCCTTCCCTATCATTAGCATCTCTCTCATTTTTATCTTTATCCACCAACACCAATAATAGACTTGTTGTGAAGAAGTAGCATTGGATGACTTAGGACGAGGGTTAGAGCTCATATGTTTATCTTGGGTTTCTCATTGGGGTTTCTGAGCTTACATATCTTTCTTTAAATTCTTCTTAAACGTCCCAAAAATATCCTTTCCCATCTCTTGTTCATGAAACTTCAGCTTGCGAGCACAATATTCATCGTAAATTTCCTTTGAAGATTCATGTAGCCATTTTGCACCAAGGTCTATTCCTGCAGGGGAGATTGGGAGGGTCTACATTTGTCAACAAACCTTTTTATTGTTGTCCCATGCCACCACAAACTTTATAGCCCAATTTTTTAGCCAAGATATATTGTCTTCCATATGTAAACTATTTATCAAATTGATAAAAAGTGAAGACTGAGGTCTTCCATGAGCTTTTATTTGAAGATGAGAATGACACTGAAATGTTCATTTTTAACTGTACACCTAAACAAGCTTAGAGACCCTTCCACCTCACTGGCTTAAAATCTGGACTCAAACCATGCCAAAATGTGACATTTTGAAGCGTGTCACTCTAGTCCCTTTGACAAGGAGTGACATGACACCTTTTGTGAAAGAGAAACAAGAGATTGTCACCTCTTGCCCCTTTGAAAGTGGTGAAACTTTTTAGAAAAATGGTAAATGTCTAAAAACATCATGGAAAAAGGTTTCCAAAAATTTAAGAACAATTCCATTTTATTAAATCACTACTACAAGAGACTATCACCTCTTTCCCCTTTGAAAAAGGTGAAATTATCTAGAAAAAAAAAATATCTGAAAAAATCGTGAAAAAAAAGTTCCCAAAGCATTTAAAAATGATTCCATTCCATTGAATCACTACTACATGAATTCATCTTAAAATTTAATTTTATTTATTAAATTTATGATAATCAATTTCCCCATGGAAGACATTGAGATGCATTAGAAGATATATATATATTATATATATAATATAATATATATATATAATATATATTCATAAGAGCTTGTTAAAACATACCATGGTAATTTAATAACTTTATTTAAGACATTTTGTCTCCCACGTACCAATGACTAAATAAAATTTCGAGGTGGGAGATGCCATTTTTGTTAAAACCCTCATGGAGAACCCTCAAGGAGATTTCAATAATGGAAGAAGAACAATGGGTGACACAATTTTATTCATACCCTGGATTTTTGAATTCTGAGAAGGTTTCAGCAATTTTGTTCAAACCATGATTATTTGAATTTATCCTATTTTTCCCTTCTTGTTTGATAGAGGCAGGGGATTGTTGGGGTTTTGTGCAGGGAACGGGACACCTAACTGGAACTTGTGTAGCTCCTTGATTTCATTATGGAACCCCAGACCCACATAAGGTTCAAACAAGGCTTTTCCTTTCCACCATCACCCAAAAAATGCCCCTTTCTCTCTATAGGTTGTCACCTTCTCCTCGAAGGCAGTGAAAGAGGTTGATAGACCTATTCCAGAAATTCTGGACTAGAGTAACTAATGAAAAAGCTTCGGTTGTTGGACATCCACTTTGGAATCATACATTTTCCCTAGCACATGCAACTTGGAATTTGTGCAGCTCCTTAATTTCGTTATGGAACCCCAGACCCACATAAGGTTCAAACAAGGCTTTTCCTTTCCACCGTCACCCAAAAAATGCCCCTTTCTCTCTATAGGTTGTCACTTTCACCTCTAAGGCAATGAAAGATGTTGATTGACCTATTCCAGAAATTATGGACTAGAGTAACTAATGAAAATGCTTTGGTTGTTGGACATCCCCTTCGAAATCATACATTTTCCCTAGCACAAGCATCAAAAACCCTTCTAAGGTTGCTACAACAAAGGCCGTTGATACTTCTGGGGAAGAGGGAAAAACAATTCATGGAGCTCATCGACCTGCCAAGCCTTGGGAAAGGAATTTCGACTGTATCCATTTCTTGCAGTGGTAAGTCTCTATCTGACTCCAATTCTATTATAGAATTATTGTCTTTGGAAGATTTGATGGTTATTTAAACTAGAGTAGATTAAAGGAAAGGAAAAACCATAGTAAATTAAACTCAATTTGAATCCGTGATGGAATACAAATTTTGCTGCTATGAAAAATAGTGTGCAGCATGCACCGAGCATGGGTACTAGAAATTACTAATTTGAGTATATAAAGGTTTTTTAAACCGAAGATATAAAAATCATATAAAAAGTGACGGCTCTAAGCTAAACCCAAGTGTGTGTCCTGATTGCCTCAATGAGTTGATATGAGAAGAAATGTTGAGAGGCATTTCGCTTAGACACCAATAATAATCATACCCATTTAAATGAGATTTTAGAACATTGTGTTTTAGATTTCAAGATCCTTGAAATGATCTTTATTTGTCATGAACCCACTTTCCTTTCATACCAGAACCTCAGAGATGCACAAAGGTTGATCCTTTACCTTCAATAAGCATATACCCAATGGAAAACCACACACACTATTTTTCAAACCTTCTTGATTGATGTCCAAGGGCTGAGGATACTTCACCTTTTGTAGGCTTTTATATTCTCTGTGAGACAGACAAAGCCCTATTACAAGGCCGAAGGCATGTTAATGAGCTCAAAAATAATATTATATAAATGAGCTTATATGCAGGGAACTTTATAGCTTCAGATATGATTTTATATAAACTTGCAACAGAGAAGGAATTCCGAGTGAGACACTATCTCCAAACCAAATTCAATTCAAGGGTGATTTCATAATAGAATATTTGACCCTAAAGCAACCAAAGCTTCCTGGCTGTAGTCATGAAAAAAGGCCTTAGATATAGATCATTTGACCAACAATTTGACAAAGAGCTCTATCCTAGAGATGGTTGATTGATGAGGCCTTGCTCTCATTTCCTTTTTGGGATTTGCAACCTAGAATTTTTTAGTAGGAGTTTCAGTGCTTCATGATGACTAATCTTTGAAGAGGAAGGAGGTCAATGTTTTCAGAAAACTTCTTGTGATTTCTTTCTTTCTTGCTTGGGATTTCCCTCACCTTAGTTCTGATACCTTTCCCTCACTTTAACTTTGATTTCATTCTGGCAGGGCAAACTAAACACGAGAACAATAGAGGTAAGAAGTTGTAGATTCCTGTGTTGTCTGTCTTTTAGATTCTAGAACATCATATGTTTTATTGCCAATTTCTGCTAAATTTAAAATTGACACGCTGATCTGAGAAGAGGGTTTGCAATGCTAATAACCTCTTCTTCAGTCCATGTTGGCACACTCGAGTCTTGTTAAAGGACGAACTATTTTTTGTGCAAAATTCGAAGCAGACGACAACATACAACATGTTTTTTGAGAATCAAAACAACTTCTAGAAGTTCTATGACATTAATCCAACACTATGTTTATAAACCAGTTCGTACTAATGGACACAAGATGTGTAGAATGTATTCTCTAACAAAATATTTCTCTATTGGCTAGTTTAAAGCTTATAGCCTTACTCCTCTCTTGAAGAGAGGGTACTTGCTTCCCTTTCATTTCATAGGTATATGAAAACCCAGTTTTATAAGCACCCATAACCATAAATATTATACCAACTCCCTATGGTTAGTGCATCAATAATGTAAGTGTAACACTCATCCATGTGGCAGTAATAAGGCATTTAGGTAAGGTTTTACTTACACTAGCATTCCAGACCATTAATATCTATCCATGGCCTCAAAATGATGTATTTCCTTTACTGAATAGAACACTCATCATTTCTCTCCCCTAATCATCAAATTTTTTCTCTTCATTCTGAATGAGAAATCAATCAACAAGTCACCATTTTAAATATTAGATCACAATATGCTTAGATTCTCTCTTGTGCTTACACTCTAGTATTCTCGCAGCTTCAGAATCATGAATCTTAAACACAGTCTCATGATGTGCATTCATGGAGGCATAATTCACCCTTTCTTTGCATCAAATTACCCGCCTAGCATTCCCTTTACCTTTACATGCCTCAATGCAAGGCATTCCAAGTCGGTACCTGCTTAATTAAATTAGTAGTTTGAGGGGCGTCATATATACCCAATGTTGCCTACTTGTTCTTCCTCTTCCTATGTCATAGTGTATGAACAGTCAACTAGACTGGTGAGGATCCCCATTAATAATAACATCTATGTTGGAATTTGAATCTGAATGACATGTTTCCCTTAATTATATGTTTTAGTTTTTTAAACAAAAAGGCTGACAGAGATAGAGACCCTCAAATCTGTCTACTTTCATCCCTGATGCCCATTTGCAGCTAGGTTTTTACCATGTCAGTGTCCCTTTCTTTCTCAAAACTGCATGAAATTAGTTGATCTATCCATTTTGTAATGCCTTTGGTAAAATTTTCTATCAAATGCTCTGAAGTATATATGAGATCTAAGGGTTTTTTTGGTTGTTGCTAACTTCATATATTTTTGCTGACCATGAGATGGGCTTGATGTAGAGGATTATGATTGAGTAAGGGTTGCATTTCTTGATATCTATTTAGGAGGAGGAGAAGGAGAAATGTGTTGTTAGGGTTGAGAGAAAAAGATGGTTGTGAAAAGAGGTTTGTGGAATGGAGGGTGGCAGGGCTACTAGCATGGTAGAAATGGAGGATGGGGAGGTCAGGATTTTCATCATCGAATAACTGTGGTGGGCTTCCTGGTTATCTTTGTGGTCATACCATTGGTTTTTCTGGCAACTAGGTTTCGTTACTCCACATCTACATCGGCAACTGGTGTTGAGGGATTTGCTCCCCTAGGGCTTTCAGGTGGAAACCCTAGCAGACTGAAAGTTGTCTAAATAGAGAAACACTCATTCACACAGCCATTACGCTATAATAAGCAAATTCTAAAGTGATAAGGGCGTACCTCAGTTCCTACGTTCGAGAATTTCCTCAAGGGTCCAAACTATTCTTCAAGTCCCTTTCGCTGCTTTGTCCTGCAAAACAAACAATTCCAAAGAATGTAGCAGTATATAGACAAAGACTTATACAAAAATCATCTTTATGTTATAAAAGAAGGAATTTAGTTATGAAATTTAAACAACCATTCATACATGAAATTCAAACATGAACATCATAAACATAAAGAAGAAGCATATCGGGAACCAAGAGGTGTTTCTTTATTATAGACAAATAGAATGTACAAAAGGAGTAATATCACCTGAGTAACCTTTCGCAGGTTCCAAGCAAAGATTCCTTCTGGATCCGTCCAGCCTCAAGCCTCTAGCATATCTCCTTCCAAGACTCACTTCATGATGCCATAACTAGTGGATGAACATCAAATCACAAGGAAACAAGGGTTTCCTGTACAAATGGGGGAAGTGCAGAAGGCACAAGGGTCTTCAGACCTGGCCAGGGGAAAAATCTCAGTATAGTAACCTTTCTCTCTCTTCTCTCCTCCCTTAGGCCTTCCCTTTGATGTATTTTTATACCAATCCCAAAGTAGTTTTTTAGTTAGGAGTTGGTTGGGAACAGTTGGGCCACGGGCACTAACATGTGATCAACAGGTAAAACCCGCGATCTCTGCCCGAAAATAAGGAGTTTTATATTTTTTAAGTGTTTTAATACATATACACGGGTTGGGTATATGCAGACCGGCGTATACATGTGTTTAACTCAGGGCAATGTTGCGTACAGGGAATAAAACATTGTTTTTTAAATTTGGGACCAGGTCTGGAAGGAGGGGTTGCCCTAGGCCATGAGTGCAGCATCACAAACCATAATAGTGAGATTTGGAGCTATAACAGATGCCCCCTAATATATGAGGTCAGAAGGGGAACATGATGGCCTAAATATATTAAGCAAGTAGATGGAAAGGAAATCTGCCAAAAACCGAGGAGTACTTCACCAGAATTCAACCTGCCAAGCCACAAAAGGAGATCAAAAAGAAACACGATCTGAGGCGGGCATACCCGTGCTCAAAGAAAGCAAAGCATGTCCGCATATCAAGTACAAGCGGATCCACTAAGTATACAATTATAAATGACTGGAAAATACATAATGTATCATCTGATCATGATCCAACAAGTACATGTCTGAATATCACATATAAAACTGTCAATGATGCTGAGAAATACAACAGATCACTGATATCAAAGGCTGACCCCAAAAGGTACCAACTGAACATGATGGAAAAGGATGGTACTACACTGCAAACTCAGGTGCCAGCATATAGAATGTCGCCATGACTGACTGC